>VUQR01014424.1:6218-18179 GCA_015108515.1 Hemichromis elongatus | reverse complement strand
AAGGAGAGTGTAAATGTTACTGGACATTCTTGTGGAATTGCCACTGAATAATTTATGTTATACTTTGTTATTGCTACAAAAGAATATTTATTTTATTATTATTTTACATTTACAACTTGTTTTTTTCTGGGGTCCTCGTGGCCCCCCATCGAGGAGCAGTAGGCTGTGGATCTCTTAAGATCTCACTGTTGGGTTTGTAAGGTCACGCTACTCCTACATTTCTGTCTTGTTCAAAGATAAGATATAAAACAAAGTTCAAAGCTAATCGACCTGTGTGTTCTCCTTTTTTAAAAAATAAGAATCGATAAAGAATCGAATCGTTAAAGAGAATCGAAAATGGAATCGGAATCGTGAAATTCTTATCAATACCCATCCCTACCTCTGACATCAACAAGGCATTTCATGGATATCAAACAGTTACACAGGTATACCTAATGAAGTGGCCCATAAATAAATATATGGTTCACATAAACTAAGTAACACTTAATATAATTCCTATTTAACATATTAATTAAATTACTGCTTTCTGAAAACAAACCTTAACCTTAGTCCTTACTTTAAATGTAACATACACAATGAGCTTTCTTTGGTCCACATTTGTCTTTATATGCAGCAGGTTTGCAAAAGTAGTTTATAGGTGAATATATAGAAAATTGACTTTTTTGGCTGTTTAAATTTCTTATTATTCTGTGTTTTATTTATTTTGGCAGTTTTATTCTATGCTATTGTTTTTAACTTATTTCCTGTACAGCACGCTGGTCCTGTGCTGGGTATTTCAAAGTGCTTTATAAAGAAAATTGGATTGGACTGGATTTTTCTACCTGACAGGGCCATAGCCAGTCGCAGTTCATCTTTTAGAAGTTCCAGAAGTTCAGTCACTCCTTGTTCCCCCTGGGCAGACGAAGGAAACCAAGGTAATGTTTTTAAAAATAACCCTCTTTTTAGCTTTTATCCACCATCATATTTTTGGGCTCAAAAATAGTCTTAAAGTAATGATCTCAGCATCTCCTGAGACTGAAGTTCTTCACCTGACAGGCGAGGCCCCACAGCACAGGTCGACCAATGAAAACAGCCTTTGCTCCCAGAGCCAAGGCCTTTAGGATGTCCGTCCCCCGTCTCACTCCTCCATCCAGGTAGACTTCACATCGACCCTGCACTGCCCTCACCACCTCCTCCAAGGAATCTAGCTACACACACACACACACGCACACACACGCACACACACACACGTTTGGTTTTCATAACTTGTGGGGACATCTCATTGACATAATGCTTTCCCTAGCCCCTGACCCTGACCCTAACCATAACCTAATAGTAACCCTGACACTAAAACCACATTTGAGTCTCAAAAATGTCTTCAAACTTGTGGGGACGGGATTTTGGTCCCCACGAAGATGTTAATACCCGTCCACACACACAGGTCAACTAAAATCACAACATTTTGTTCAAGCACACATCAAGAAATAACATTAATGTTGAACATCTTTGTATTGCTTTTGTTGCCATTTTGTGCACATTTTGCGCTCTCTGTATTCCTGTGTGGATGGTCTCGCTTCACTGTGTACTGTACTACTGCACATGGCTTTTTGCGATCGTGGCTCAAAGAGTTGGCATTTTGTCTTGTAATCAGAAGGTTGCCGGTTCGAGTCCCGGCTCCGACAGTCTCGGTCGTTGTGTCCTTGTGCAAGACACTTCACCCGTTGCCTCCTGGTGGTGGTCAGAGGGCCCGGTGGCGCCCCCCAGTGTCCGGCAGCCTGGCCTCTGTCAGTGCGCCCCAGGGCAGCTGTGGCTACAATGTAGCTCACCATCACCAGTGTGTGAATGTGTGTGTGACTGTAATGTAAAGCGCTTTGGGGTCCCAGGGTGAGGAAATCACTATTACAGAGACTGACATTTGATGGTGGTTTCGCCTTGCCTAACTTGTTATTTTACTATTGGTCCGCTCATTTTCACAAATTGACCCACGGGCTTGAATCTCAAGAGTTGCTGTGGTGTAAACTGGAGCGCTGGTCGTGCACTTCCTCTTTGACCCAGCATTTTGTGTTTAGCATGATGTTTATTGTACGCCCATCTCTGCATCAGTACACATGCCCATTACACAGAACCATCTGTTTACTCCAGGTCTCATTGATGGTACTTATGTACAGTGTAAGCATCATGGTATTAACACGTTTAAAGCTCTTTATAAAGATGGCACTTTCTTAAGTTTTTTAGACCTGTGTTCACAAACATATCTTCTGGCTACCCATCTATTTAGTTATTTTCAGGCGCAGCATTGCACTTCTGCTCTCTTCTTCCAAATGTCCAACCGTGGGACGAATTCTTGTCCTTTAAACCCAATAGGAAATAAATTATCTTATTATATATAAAAAACTTATGAATTTAGATGTCCATTAAGGGGTTAAAATTAGGCAGGCTTGGGAGCGCGAGTTAGGAGTAATCTTTTCGGATCAACAATGGGAGAAAGCAGTATCCAATGTCTGTTATAGTACGTCCTGTGCCAGGTACTGTACAGGGTTTATTATTCAGAGTCTTGTCTATCAGTGTGAGAGATGGCACGCCACCCCATGTAACCTGAGTCACATGTTCTTTCTGTGCCCAACACTCCATGGCTTCTGGAGTCAGTCTTCAGTTATTCTTTCCAAGGCTTTGGGACCCAGATCTGCATGGACCCTTTTTTTTTAAGCTATTTTTGGGCTTTCAGTTAATACTGGTGTAACTAACCCTACACCAGGGGTGTCCAACTCCAGGCCTCAAGGGCCGGTGTCCTGCAGGTTTTAGATCTCACCCTTGGTCAACACACCTGAATCACATGATGAGTTCATTACCAGGCCTCTGGAGAACTACGAGACATGTTGGGGAGGTCATTTGGCCGTTTGAGTCAGCTGTGTTGGATCAAGGACACATCTAAAACCTGCAGGACACCGGCCCTCCAGGCCTGGACATTCGACATCTGTGCCCTACACACTTCCAAAATTAGCCTTTACATCACTTTTGGCTACACGTTGCATTTTATTCCTTTGGAAATCTTCAAAGTCACCTTCAGTTTCTTTTTGGTTCCCAGGTGTGATGTCATTTCTTAAATTGCAAAAGAGGCAAAGGCCAAATATGGAGAATTTTATCGTATCTGGGGCTCCTTTGTAAACTATTGTTAAAAGTTGTTACGCATTTTACCAGCTTTTCTGTTTGTTTTTTGTTTTTTTTTTTTTTAAAAAATAATTACATTCCCTCTCCCTGTCAGCACTGAGGAAACATAAGTAGTCTTCTACAAATTTGCAGCCAAGGTTTCCAGGACAGTATGGTTGACGTCCCCAGACAATCCAGAACAAGCTGCACATAGTCAGTCTCTAGTTTGACTGGGCTGCCATGACTGCCCTTCATCGTCAGGCCCATTTGTGATGGTTTCAACAACATGCTCCTAATCTTTTTCCTTTGCCCCCTTTTTACTGGGAAGCTTTATTCCCTTGTTTAACTGCTGTGTGTCAATACTGTATACTGTACTGATTGTTTAGTTGTTTGTATCATTACTACAGATCACAGCAGAACAAATCAAGCTTAACCTAACCGAGCTGTATCACAACCCAGACTCAGAACTGATGCTCCAAGACCCCGGCACCGTTACACTACACAGAGTAGAAAATGAGAGACTTAAGAAAAGCAGATAAAATGTCACATTTAAATGGATGGACGCATTAAGTATACAAAGATTAAGATTCAGGTTATGCATTTTTACAATTATTGTATTATTATTCTCATTATTATTATAAGATCATACGTTTAGGGCCGTTTAATGAAAAGTTTTTATTTGTCAGGGTTGGATTCATCCAAAACCAGAAAAATTCAAATGCACAGACATACAGACCGTGGCAGGAACCCCGTCCAGTTGCCGAGCTCCGTGATTGGACACCAGGATGCCACTGACACCACAGCTCACCGCCTTGGCAGCATCCTCGCCTGACAGACAAAATCAGACAAATAACGTCAGGGTTTGTGGCCGAAAGAAAAAAATGACTGTATGATGTGTTCATCTAATATTTTGACAGATGAGCATTTTCTGTATTTGAATACAGTTAATGATAGCATTATTTTCCTAGTACAACCATGAAGAACCTCGGAGTGGATGATTTTCTTTATTTTTTAAAGAGTGTATCTAACCAAATATCTAAGAGTGTCTTTCATTGGCCTAATGCTGCCAACATATAACCACTGATGTACGCAGCACTGGATGCTTTAAAGTCTACTTATACTTCAACTGATAAAATAGAATCTTAAGTCAAATGTATTTGTATACAACTGTATTTAACAAGCTAACAAAAATCCTTTGTGACACCAGAAGCTGACATATAGATCTGAAACAGGACCAATGTTCTCAACATTTTTGAAGCTCCACCATTCTGGATCTGATCTTTTGCTAAGACACATAAAGATGATAAAAACAGTTGTATTTTCTAAAAAATCAACACGAGTGAGTGTAGGAGCTATGGTTCTACTAGATAATAAAGTGTAGAGTTGTGTGTCATCGGGACCCTGTGCCCACACCGTTCCCACATAGCTGGAGCATGAAAGTGTTAAAACATTTCTAGCTACGCTGAAGCACGACTTCTTTTCACTGGAACTAAAGAGCTGAGCCCAGCTCCTGAAGAAGAAGCCCTACACCAGAATCTAACGCCGGCACAATGTAGTCAGACAAGCACCGTTCTGCTGGGCGCCACCACATCCACGCTCGTCCAGGGAATTGCCAGATGGACGAGTCTGTCATGTGACTTCAGAGCACGGCGGAGTGCCTCATAACACCACTGCATCCGACGCTTCCCACTTGGTCACGTAAGGCTGCTCGGCCATGGAAATTCACTGAGCTGAGAGCCCATTCAAATGTTTGTAGAAGCAGCCTACACTCCTAGGTACGTGATTCGATACACGTGTGGCCATGGAAGTGAGTGGAACGCCTGAATGGATGGGGGAGTGAACAGTTCTGGCAATATGGTGGATATATGAGTGAGACTGTCATGATCCCCAAGCCTCCAACACTGTTCAGCGTCTTCCCTTTCTTCCTCTGATCTGTCTGTACCTCTATGTTTGTGTGTGTGTGTGTGTCCATCTACCATTTAATACTCCTTTTACAATCACAGGGAGACGTGTGTGTTTCTTCAGCCAAGTGATGTCATCCCAACAGATAGAAGGGTCTATGGCGTTTGCCACATAAACAGCCAGGCCACTGTCATTGCCATAGTTTCCCTCAGAGAACGCCAGGGAGGCTGTTGAGAAGTTAGCCATGCTAGGAATCACACATGCACAAACAAAGGCACAGAAAGAAAGAAGGGTCAAAAGCTGGATGCTACAATGTGGTATCATTACACAGCCTGTACCATTACGAATCTTTCTGTTTCCCTACCTCAGGTGTGCGGGCATCTTAAAGCGGTTGCGCACATCATCCAATCGCTTCCCCAGGTATGGTGTATCCACAGTAACAAAGATAGCTCTATAGCCCACCTTCTCGGCCCGGCGCACCAACGAAAGCGTGAGCTCTCTGTCCTTATAGATGTAGAGCTGCAGCCACAGGACACCACCAGTGCCCAGTGAAGCAGTCATTGCTGACATCACTTCCTCTATTGTTGAGGTGGCCCAGGAACTCAGCATCATGCCTGTTCCCATTGCTTTGCACGCTGTGAACAAATGTGATACTGTTGGTGAAAATGTTCGTTTCCAAAGAAGTTTCGAAGGTGGTTATGATACTGAATCCTGTCAAATCAAGTGATCTAAAATTGTGATTTTCAAACCATTAGTAAACAAAAATGGACAAGTCAAACTTACAAGCTATACTTGATATCAATGCAAAAATAGAGTTTTATGTATTTCCTTCAGTCTCTTCTCTCTCCCATTTGTATCTGTCTCTTTGTTTTGCCTGTGATCAGGGTGGAACTCATTCTGGGTTTCCACCTTTTGGTTAAACTCACCTGTGAGTAATCACGTCTCTTCCTCATCACCTAGTTTTAGAACCAAGACGGTGGTTAATTCGCTTTTGATTGGAACAAAAATCTAGTTGAAGCCTCTGGCTTCAGAGCACGGTTGGCTTCTCTTCTGTCTCTCCCCCAAACCTGCCGAACCAAACTCAAGTATGCAGCCTTCTCCCCTTCCTCACCTACCTGATCATTTTCCCGTCGATCTCTTCATGGTTACCCTTTGCCTACTAGTCATAACTACAACCAATCAAACCCAAACGAGTAGCTATGGAGAAATATTTCACCGACTCTCTTGCTTCTAGTATAATTTGTCCCTTTTGTTGTTTTTCTTTGTTGAAAAGAAACAAAGAAACCTTTGCATCCATTTCCATGGCCTCAACAAATTCACAATAAAGAACAAACTAAACACCTCTAATTAGGCTGATACAAAAAAAAGGAAAATAAATTAACCTTTGAACTAACCTACACTGACAATACCAAGACTACGGAGCAATGGAACTACAGATGATTAGAGGACAGAACAAAAGAAAACAAGGAACAACAGTCAGCGAATGGTAGTAAAACATCTCTATGTGCTCGCTGGGAAGCCAGCAGAGGACAGAGTGGAACTCTGGGGGCGGGGATCAGAGGAAGAGACAGGGCTCATCCTGTGGCTGGGAAGTCCATCAATCGCCAAGGAGATGGACTTCCCAGGACGTAGGAAGAAACCAGTAGCAGGCTCCTCAACATCAGCAGACGACTTGCTCTCCTTCGTGATCTATAGCCATCACAGGGTAAAGGGTGCGTTTAGTAGTGGGCAGAACCATTAGAAAGACTCATGCAGAGCAAGCAGAAGTGAACTAACAGCATCTGGAGCTACTCCAGACTAAGGTGGAAAAACAGAAGCAGATCGTGGGACGTTTGTCCCCCCGTAACAGGCTAATGCAGTAGCCACGACCCCTCCCTTACTGGTAAATGGACTGGTTCTTACACAGCACTGGAATCACTCATTCACAAAAGCACTTTTGTTAAACAGGAGGTTCAAAGGTAAGTTACAGTTATGATCATCATGGGCCTCATCCGATCAGAATGCAAAAGAAAACAACCATCAGTTAGTTGCGGTATATCCGGGTTTCACTTCAGTCAGTGGTAACTTAACTTAAAGGAAGACGCACATGGACGGTTAATCTCTGAAAGGAAAAACAAGGTTGGACTTTAAGTCATTAACTTGAACATAAAGGTTTAAATTCAGGCGGTCATAAGGGCGGTACTTCAAGAGCCATAATGGGGTGGTACTCATTGTGAAAAGTTTGAGAACCGCTGCTCCAGACTGAGTGTATGAGGTTTATACCATCTTTATCCACCGGGGACAGCCCACTGCCATCTTTGTTCTGCTTACAGTTGGTATAAAGATCGAATTAAGTGGGTTAATCTACTGATGTAACATAACTCTGACCATAAGCCCAACAGTGCTAACCTCTTTATCTTGCTAGAAACTAGGCACTACTTTCATGCAACAGGATGTTTCACAATATGAATATACAAAATTTTATCACAACACATCATATACAGATTTAATATGTGACTAAAAGTTATGGTATTAATGAAATCTTTAAATATGCAGCTTATCAAGTGTCCTTAAGCAATTCTTACCTTTAAATATAACCTCTCATCTTCCTCGTTCCTGTCTTTGTTAACGTTCTCTATCTCTGACTCTGGCACTAGTTTCTCTTCCTGAGAAATCCAGCACCTGGACCTTCAGCTAGTAACACACTGTGCAACAGATCGCTATTGTTTGTTGAGCCAACAGAAAGGTTGCATTTGAAATTAGCTTCCACTTACAAGCCATGACTTCGTCTATGATTGCTCCTCTTCTGCAGCTCTAGATGCTTTAGTAATAACTGTAACTTACAGACACCTGCACACTTTAAGACCTGAGTACAAACGTTATAAATGAACCTGAAGTTCAGAATCTGATTAGAATGTTTAAGCAGCAGAAAGTACAGAAAAAAGTAAAACTTTTCACAAAAGTACAGATACCTGAAATTCTTAAAGCTAGGTTTATGTCCCGAGGTAAAGATCAAACATTTACCTGCATCCACTTATTGCAGAGCCACACCCTGACTCATGTCTCTACACAGCTCAGCTGTGACGAAACAGTCTGATCCACACTTATTTTATTCATTCATTTGAACTGACTGAAAACAGTTAAAGTTTTTAGCCCCAGGTTGCATCGTTTCCCCCATTGTGTGTTCCCAGTTTTGTGCGTGTGTTTGTAGTGTGTGTGTGTGTAACCTTTTGCTGTAGCTGTCTCTCCTTCAGGATGAGCCATCCTCTGCATTGCTGTGGCAGCGACGCAGAGAGGCATGCTGAGCTTGTGGCCCAGCACCGACACAGACAGGTCCACTGTAGACACGTCTCTCAGCACTCGAGGAACCAGGTACCACCTACACACACGTGTAATAGTGGAAGAGGTCCTTCTACAGTTACACTGCACCTTCTTTTTACTTAAAAAGATTCCAGATCTCTGGCTTCAGACTCTGATGTCATGTGTCCATTAAAAAACGGAGACAAAAAGAAAATGCTTATTTCATTTCTACAGATGAAAGGTTTGGCAAAAACACCTCAATATAGACCGAGTACTGGGCTGTTACGTTTATCTGTATTACACATTACACCTACAGGAGCTGCTCGGCTGGCGGGACCCAGGCCCTTTAACTTCCAGCACACAGTTTAGTGTGCTGCTCTTAATGCCAAAGGAGGCTTGGAGCTCTGCAGGTTTGCAGCAGTATGTTGGTAAAGGCAGACTTTATACACCTGTGGATATGGGACAGAAAACACCTGAATCCAAAGATAAACAGGTGTGGTACGTTACTCGTGCCCCATAGTGTAGTGTAGTTATCACACAATAAAACATCACAGTCCAGAGCGACTGCTGTGTGTAACTGTAGCTGAACCTTGGATTCAGGCTACAACACTGTTTCCTGTAGAAGTTCTTACTGTAAATGTTTACTTGAACATCTTTATTTTGCCAAATGACAATGACAGTTACCTCTGCATGTCTGTGCATGTGTGTGTTTTACCTGTTAAAGGCAGCCACATTGTCAGCCAGTGTCTTTTGCTCGTCAGCTCCTGAGCGGTAGTAGTCATACACAGCTTTAGGAAGAACTCTCCCAGCTTCCTCCTCAAAATCCGACACACACACACGATGCATTGTTTTTCACTGCAAACTACTAGAATAGTAAGGCTTTTAACTACCTCTCTCTCTCTTTGATTTGCAATAAACAGAACTAGTTTAATAATTAACCTGCTGGAGGTTTCACAGTGAGCCTGTTCCTGTTTATCAGTGTCACAGTTTTGTATCGTCTCCCTATGCTTTACTTTTCTCTTCACCCCTTATTGATACTAAGGGTTCTTCCTATTAAAGGACAGTTTGTCCATCCTGTGCTTTTATTGGGGTGAAGTGATGGTGTGATTTGGTCCCATATAAATAAATCCTTCATGAAATAAATTAACTGTCAGAGGAGTTTCTACTTTGCTCTGTTTACACAGTGATGAGGACTCCAGACCACCTGGGTCTAGTGCTGCCTGCCTACGAACTTTGAACCTTCATGCGCCTTCTGTGGACTTTGAACCTAATGATGTATTCATTAAAAACAGTCGGAGATAAAACAGAGCGATCATATCGTATTTCCAGGGGACGGGTTCAGTTTTCAGTGTGCATTTATACAAACAGGGATTACTTTTATAGATCAAATTTATTTAACGGTGCTTTTTAGACACTGATCTGAAAGATCAAAGTGTGTGTTAGAAGCAGCTTTGCTGGATTTGTTTTTAACTTGGTCAAAATTAGTGCGACTCTTTTTTTCTTCATTTTACAGGTTTTCACTGTGGTCTCTCCATCTGCTGGGAAACCGTTGGCCAACTTGTGAAATGAGAGCTTGAACCGCCCCCAGAACTGTCGGCTCTGCTGGTTTCATGTCCTCTGTTAATGAAACAAGGTTTTATGGATCTTAATGTTTAGAGACAATAGCGATGTACAGACCTGCGTGTCTCTTTACATTGTAGATGTTTGGGGTGGGGTCCCCAAGAGTTCCCCAAGTCCCCTACGCCAAGACGTGGAGCGCTTATGGCAACTGGATGCTCCCCCCCTACCGGACAGAGAAGGAGGTCACACATTAGAGGGAGGACAGAGAGGCTGTAGCCATGTTGGAAACAAAGACCATCAGAGTCCCAGTGGATGGTGTTGTGAGATACACCACTCTGCTGCTGAGAAGAAGGGACTTTCCACGGATGTGCGTATCCCCCGAAGCAGTAAAAGGCCTCCTTAGATCTACTGAACGAAAGCTGGCTAAGAATTCTGCTCCGACTCTCACCTACAACCAAGAGATTAACAGGTTAGTAGAGTCTGGTTATGTTGTTAAGCTGAGCCCAGATGAGACGCATAGCTGAGTCATGGTATGTACCCCACCCCCTGGTACATCACAACAATAAAGCCACGGTGATCTTTAGCTGCTTTTGTGGGGACTAGAATCTGTGAGATACAGGAGCTGACATCACCTGAACAGTGGCGGTATGTGACCTCTGACCTTAATCCTGCTGATAACATCACTAGAGGGAAACATCTCACTGACCTGTCCCCAATTGGTGGTCACATGGTCCTCCCTTCCTGTCACAAACAGCGGACACTTGGCCTAAGTTGCCAACATAGTTCCCAGCATGCAGCAGGGAGGAGCTCAGGAAGACTGCATTCTGTGGGCACGCTTCGGCATCCCCGACCTTACCGGATCCAATACAGTATGCCACGCTAAGTGATCTGATCGCTGCTACATACCAGACCTTGCATGGGGCGGCTGGCACTCCTATTACAGCCGCAGAGCAGCTAGAAACCAAGATCATGCTGCTTCGCACGGCTCTGACAGCGGATCAGTCACTCAGTGCGCCCAGACAGCCGTCTTAGTGTGCTTTCCCCTGAATATGACAGCCTTCCTGGTCTCATCACAGTCGGAGGCCGCCTCCATCGAGCCTCATCCCATCGTACTAGCGGCCGAACATCCCCTGACGAAGCTCATCATAAAAACGTGATGACCAGCTCCTGCACCCAGGGGTGGAGAGACTGTTTGCTGAAATAAGGCGCACCTATTGGATCCTCAGAGGACGTCAAGCCATTAAGAAACATCAGCACCCGTGTGTGGACTGTAGGAGATGGCGCGCCACACCTTCTACAACCAAAATGGAATAGAAAGATAGGTCGTAGAAGAGAGAAATGCTGGGGAAGTATCTACAAGTGTCTTACAACCAGATGCGTGCACCCTGATCTCCTCCCTAGTCTTGACACAGACTCCTTCCTTATGTCATTACGCAGATTTATCGCACGCAGGGGGGAAGCCATACGAGATGTGGTCTATTCAAGGGACATTCTGCAAGTAGTCCTTAAAGACCAAGTTGTAGCCAAGGAAGTCCTGCTCACAGCCCTCATAGAGGTTGAAGCTAAACCCAGATCCCATCACACCAAATTTTCTCTCAATGGGGCAACACGACTCTGCACTACCTCAGGCAGTCTACGGCCCCTCAGGTGCCCTTTCGAACAGAAGATAGAGACACAGTCGGGTCATCAGTTTTATACAGAACTACCTGCAACTTCCACAGAAATGGAGGAAGTCCACTGACAACATGGCCGTGGGACAAGCTGTTATGATTGTGGACTTCAATCTGCCGAGAGGCCTTTGGCCTGTGAGTACCATTTCCAAAGTTTTCCCAGGGACTGATGGCATTGTTCGAGCTGCTGAGGTCAAGGTTAAAGACAGTACTGTTCGCCCAGTAACTAAGCTGGTGGGACTTCCCAAAGCTCCTGAGGACTCAAATGACACCGTCTCAAAATAAAAGGCCTTTAGGACGAGTGCATTTGCATACAAATACAAAAACATTCATTTATTTATTGTCATTCCTTTCATTTTTCCCCCATACCTTTCTTGCGCTTTAAAAAAAATTCCACTTTAAGTTGTTGTGTTGTGCGTAGTGT
>VUQR01014422.1:0-10993 GCA_015108515.1 Hemichromis elongatus | reverse complement strand
AGGAGCAGACAGGGGAGTAGAGAAAATGTGATTGGATCATATTGTAACATGATACTAAGATCAGCTGACACTGTCATTCTAAGGTAGCTGTGTGCTGAAGATAATGAGGAAATGAGAGCAGCAGGAAACAGCATCAGCTAATGAGCACATTGAAACTGTCTGCTGGACAGGTAAGGAATGTCAAATCTCCAGGGAATTGCATAAAAAAGTATAGTGAACAATCATGAACATTAAGCTCCAGTGTTCTGAAGATAAATACTACATAGTAACCTCTAAACTTCTAGGCTCTTGAAACTCCTCATTTCAAAAATTTCTCTAAATAACTTTAAATTTTGATAAGTGAATCTTTATAATTTACTCATGATTAAACGGAGAACAAAAGCACCATTGGCATTTAGTAACTAAGAGTTTAACACTCAGCTTAGGTGTATGACATAAATGACCATTAACCACATAAACATCAGATTTTGATTAATATTTGATGAAGTATTGGTTTATGCACAAAAATACAGTCTCTCTCTATATATGTGGCTTTTGCTGTTGCCTCACATCAAGGAACTCCCAAGTTCAACTCCACCATCTGGCTGGGTTTGTGTTTTCTCCCCATGTTTGCGTGGGCTCTCTCCTGGCACTTTAACTTCCTCCCACATTCCAAAGACATGCAGTTTAGTGGGTTTAGGTTAATTGGTGATTATAAATTGCCCATAGGTGTGAATAGTTGTCTGTCTCTTTGTGTTAGCCCCATGACACAATGGTGATTTGTCTATAGTGCACCATGCCTCTCACCCTGTGGTAGCTGGGATAGGTTTCACTGCTGCCGCGACAAGGATAAAATAGAAATTACTTTATTATTCACAACAATAGAAAACACTCTTTGGTTCACCCAGCCATAAACAAATCAATCACTTCACATCAACCCACATTCATACATACGCACATACAAAACTTCAATACTACAACAATATAAACACATCACAGCATCTCATTATTCAGTATACCAGTTTTTCTTGGCACAAATGATCCCTTACAAACCATTTTGCTAGCTAGAGTCTTACAACGTCATCCCGAGAGCATTAATTCAAAGTCAGAATAAAGAGGGTGTTCACGGTCAGCAACAATAGACTAGTCTTCCCTCAAAAGAGCCTGATGACACAGCTCATCCAATAATTTGTCCAGTGGTTCTGACAATCCTTTTCACTTTGTTCTTAATTGCCACAGTCAGGTTACCATACCAGACTGAAATATTGAACATACAGATGCTTTTAGTCAAGCTGACATAAACTCTTTCCAAAACATTGTGACCAATTCCAAAGCCTCTTAAAGTCCCAGTAAGAAACAATCACTGATTAGCTTTTTTGCAAAAACAGTCAAAATTAACCGTAAAATTAAACTTGTCATCAATATATGTTCCAAAATACTTAAAGCTATTAACAACTTCCACAGATTGACCCTGTTATGGGTCCTGTGTAATTCAAGACAAGCTCTTTTGTTTTATCGGCATTAATCAACAAATGACTACACCATTCTTCCAAGCGACATACCCGAGAGAAATAGTTGTCTTTTTCATTATTATTATTTTTGTATCAGATCGTAACCATTTGTTCTTTTCACAAAGGGTGAGATCAGTTACAGTTTGAAAGGTTATTTAGAAGCAGTGATTCTGATAACAGGCCAGGTAAAGCACAGGCTTTCTGAAGGCTGTTGATACATTTAAACACACAGAGCAACAGAATATAACACAAGCACATCAACACAAGTTAAACTGAGTCAGGAACCATACGAGGAGCACATGAATGCAGGTTTAGTCACCAGTACTTCAAAAAGAATGCTTGTCATACTCCCACAATGATAATAAAATAATGGCTTTGCGTGGAGAAATCCAATTAGTGCTGACTGTAATCCCTAAGGTATTTTACATAGTTAAGTCCATTGGGTAAATTATTTTATGTTATGCTCTAATTGACACTGATTGTTGTCATAGGTTGAACTGCCATTATGTAATATTTTGCTGTTGTTCAAACAGTGTCATTTTAGATTCTGACCTACGGTACCATTAAATCTGTTCAGGGAATATCCCCTTTAGATTTTCTAACCTTTCAAGGAGAGCCACAGCTTAGAAATTGGCTCCACATCCTCAGTAAGCTCTTCACCACCTGTAAGTCAAATCCTCTGTGGGATAAATGTGCAAAAACCCAGTAAGTGAGATGGGTTTGAGTGGAGAAATGAAGGGTTTTGGATGATGAAAATAGGAATGCTAATGTGTAATGTCTAATTGCTATTTGCTTAAATTGGCTGACACAAGCACCCATCTGCCGAAGGTGTGCAGTGCTGCAAAGTGCGTGCTAATTAAAATACTTGAAAGATAATTTGGGGAATTGAAAATTATTTAATGCTCATTTGTTTAATTCCAGTGGATTAGAGGAAAACGGCATAAAAACATGAGCTGTGTTATTATTGGATGTTATTGTGCGTGTAAGAAGAAAGGTACTGGAGGAGGTTTGGGTGAAAAGGGGTGGATGGTGGAGGAAAATGCACAATATTTATGAAGCACTGTCAGGTTAATGTCATGCAACATTTATTGATGCAGTAATGTTTAATTTAGCATACGCTCCTGTAATAAGCCATTAGGTGTTGTGCTATGATTAAGAGTTTGGTGCTGCTGTAATGACAATCAGATGCCCTTGAATATCTCACTAACATCATGTCTGCTGCGTTTAGAGGCAGAAAATAAACATAAATCAAACGGAAAATGGACTTAGATGCCGTGTAGTTGTGCTGGCTATGGATACCACGAGGATCTGTCATTCAGTTGACTGGCTATAAAATATTCAAAATTTCAGGCCGTACCATCATTGGATTAGCTTTGATAATGGATGCCATAAAATCCAGCAGTGCCATTTTAATAAATCTGTCACATTGTCAAAGGGTCGAAATTATAAAAGCATCCTGTAGCGCAACAGAGGAATTCTTTCTACCCAAAACACACGCTCACATACACAACAAAGAGAGGTCTTGGTAGTTAGATTTGTGGAGAATCTAAGTTTACCACCTATTACAGTCTTATAGCAACAACAAAATGACCAGTGTCAGCTCAAGGAGGGTCGACCTTGCAGATAAACTAGCAGACTTTCCAGCATTGCCTGTGATTGCATGGCACTGTGTAAATGGCCAGGTGTCCTTTTGTCCTCTGTGATAAATGCCCTTCATTTGCTTTTAGTTAACCTGATAGGTTGTATATGTTGCAGTTGTCTGTGCCGGGATATTCCAGAGCATCTCTTTGACACTCAGAATGGCTGACAGTGATTTACATCAGGATTAAAGAATAGATTATCATATCAGACACTGAGACGGATCGCTGAAATAACTCAAGGAAAACAGAGCTATCAGCTGGATATGATTCTATGCTATGCATATGGATGGAGATGCTGAAATGTGTTTCTCTTTGTTTGCTGTGCAAGGCATGCAAGAAGGCTTTCTGTTGGAAGCAAGCTGACCCAAAGCTATTTCTAGAAGGACTTTAAAGTTTGTACTGATCATCATTTTCAATGGCTGTCACTGCAACAGCTCAATCACTACATAAGGATAGGACTCCAAGGGTCACATTGTTAGTATTGATTTCCTCGCCAATGACATGACAATAAATGGCCATTGTGCAGAGAAGCCACCATTGTTGCTTAAAGGAGTTGTCCTTCTCCTTTTTGGGTCTTTTGTATGTAAGAAGCATACCCAAACAAAAAAAGAAAGAAAGAAAGGCCACTGGTTTGCTGATGGCATCTTTGTGTAATGATGTACTAAATTTATCTTATAGATCCCTATGTATCTTCCACTGTGTAATTGCAACAACGTAACAATAATGCTGCTTGATTTACGTCAATAACTCATCCATTACATTTAGGTCTGGCAAATTAGCACAAAGGAGGATTGCAGAACAGATGAGCTGGGAGATGGAGAACATATGCACTGTAAAATTGCCCCATTATTAAAGTTACATCAGAGGGACATTATAAACAACCCCTGCCAGGGGATTTATTAGTCCCGAGAAAAACAGCAGAGGGTAGTGGCATGAACAATGTCCTTTCTCACTCCTTCAAAAAGCCATTACTGTGCTGGTTTGTGTAGCTGCATGAAGCAATAGTACCACGCAGGGATACAATGTGTGGAGAAACTTTAAAAATGGACTTTAAAAAATGTGCCATTTGGGATACTGTGCCTCGTTTTCAAATTGATATAATAAATGACACGTCTTAGAGACTGAGAGACAGTCTGCTGTGGTGAAGCAAAAGCTGGGCATAAAGGTGTTGCTTCAATGGTCAGTGCATGTTCCTAGGCTCACCTTTTAGCCATGAATTGTAGAAGGAGATCTGGGCTCACTCTTACATATACTGGGTTAAGGCCTTTGGTCAGAATACAGAAAATGCACCTCTGCAACAAATGGAGCCTGTGGAGGTGGTTGTTACTTAGGTGAGGTGTTTCAGGCTGTAGGGAGGGCCCTCTAGTGTGGATTCAGGAGAGGGTGGAGTAGTTGTTTATTTCGGGTGACTTGGAAATGCCAGAAGAAATGCCTCGTGCGCTCTGAGCAGAGAGAGGTTTGGGGATCTCTGCTTAGGCTGCTGCCTGACAAGCGTTTGAAAATAAATGGGGGTATGGTTGAATGGATGGAGCCATAATTTACACATCATATTGCATTAAATAAAACTTGAAATGAGACCATAGATTCATTAGTCATTAGTCTGCTGAAGTATTAAATCAAGTTTGAAGCCATTTATTCACAGCAGTCAAAAACATGCCCTGCTCGAATCATTGGAGCAACCAAGAAAGTTACCCCCTGCTGGCCATTACAAATAATACAGAAGAACTTCAGCACTTCTAATAGACTTCATTTTTCAGGCCCATAGCCCCTGTCTGTCTTTATACAGTTTATATAGATGTGGGTTTTGTTGAGGGCCAACCCTTCTTTGTCTTTTTTGATCTTCAAGTTATTTTCAAGGCCTAAAGTTATCCAGTTACAGCACATGTGACAAAACTCAAGGCCCATGGGCCAAATCTGGACCGGCGTACATTTGTATCTGGCCCGTGAGATCATTATATAAACATGTAATATTATTGTTATGTATAGCCTGGCAATATGAGGCGCTAATAACAAACTACGCTGATCCATAATGCAGTGCAGCAGATTCCTTGCCAAACGCTAGGCTACCTGGGAACATTCCCTCATCAATTGAGTCAAATTTCTGTTATTGCTAAGCTCGCCCCTCACAAAGGCGAAGAGAAAAGTTGATTCTGTAAACAGAGGCTTTCAGCACTGGTGGGAGGCTGAATATATGTTTACAGACATTGCTGGTAAACCGGTGAGTCTTATTAATGGAGCGAATGTGGCTGTAATTAAGGAATTTAATTTAAGACGGCACTACAAGACAAAACATCAGGATAAGCTGAAAAACCTAAATGCAGAGCAGAAACTACAGAAAGTAGAAGAGCTAAAGAAGAATCTGACATTTCAGCAGACGTTTTTAACCAGAACAAAATCACAAAGTGAAGCTGTTGTAAAAGCAAGCTTTATTGTAGCAGAGGAGATAGCCTAATCAGCCCGGACATTTAATGAGGGAGAGTTTCTGAAGAGCTGCATGATAAAGGTGTGCAACGTCTTGTGTCCACACAAAATGCAGATTTTGGCAAATGTGAGCCTGAGCAGAAGTGTATGTCAAAGTTTGACCGACATGAAACTGTTCTGGGACAAACTTGTTGGACTTACAACAGATGGAGCGCCGGTGTTGTTCAGTGAAAAAAGTGGACTAGTCTGCCGGACGGGAGTAAAGATGCAGGAGGAGAACTGTACCGGTGAGTTAGCAGCATACTGCATCATACAACAGGAAATGCTGTGTGCTTAAATCCTAAAAATGGAGCATGTAATGAGCACCATAACGCAAACCGTAAATTTTATCCGAGCTAAAGTTTTAAATCACGGTATATTTCAGTCTTTTAAGCGGGAAATAGATTCAGAGTTTGCCGACATTCCTTATCATACAGAAGTCTGTTTGCCTCACTTTCCCTGTTGCCAAGTAATGTTGAACCAAGTCTGCGCACTTTGCTGGTAAACTCAGTCCTCACGACGCTTTGGTGACTTTGAAGCAAAAAAAGAAAATTTCGAACTGCTTCGCAACACATTTACAGTTAACGTGGAAACTTCACCTGTGCAGATTCAGATGGAGCTGCAGTGTAATGGGACACTCAAGGCTAGGTACGACACTGAATGGCCCTCACAGGTTATTAGTTCCATTCCTGAAGCAATGCCACAGCTCCGTCTACATGCGGCTCCAACCTTGTCTAGCATGTTCAATATTTCTAAATTGCATAATTTTGACAGGATATATTTTCATGCAGAGCAAAATATTTAAAGTTAAAATTAATTTTTTTATGTTTTTTTTATTCTGGAATAATATTCCTGTCTTTTTTTATTTATATTTATGTTTAAAAAAAAAACATTATTTAAGTGTGATTAATAAATGTTTATCTTGTTTGGGCCCCGACCTAAATTGTGCCTTGAGTTTGACACCCCTGCACTACAGTATTTTTGCCTCTCCTTGAACACTACTATAAAAATGGATTACTGAGATATAGTACAAAATGTGACACAATCCTTCATTTTTAAATGTTGGTAAATTTTACACTTTGTCATTTCCTGGTTTACATGTTATGTGTTTCTTCAGTATTGCGTATATACATCTTTTACTGCAAACGCTTTTAGTATGTTCAGAAAACATTTATAATTCAATGCAGATATAAACCTCACATATAAGCAGCCATCATGGCAATGTTTTGAAACGGGCGACAAGCGCATTTTAATGAGAAAACTAACATGGTTGCCAGGCTCATTGTATCTTAATGTATGATTCATAATGACCTAAAGTGACATGGAACCTCGATCTTCTCTGACAGCTAAGAAAGCAGTTGTGGCATATCCCAGGGAAAGACGATGACCCGACTAACTTCAACACAGATTGGCAGCACATGCTTCCCAAGGTCGACAGACCACTAGAGCAACAGCAAAGGTTATTTCATCGTATTTAGCCACTGACTACATTGCTTTTTGCACAGGCTCTAGGCTGCTTTCAACAAGCCTGTCCTGCTGAATTCTTTTGAAACATTTTCCAAGTGCAGTCTGACATTTGTTGTTTTCTCTGGGAATTTAATGCTGTTTCCCTTTTCACTACCACAAGTGTCTTGTGTAGATTAGAAAAAGCACAGGCTAACAAAAACGAAAAGCACTCCAGTCCAAAATGTAAGGGCAAATTCCCCATCACTTCATTGTGCTGTCACTTTGACAGGGCATAATACTTATTAAGCTGACAATGCCATAATGACTTGAGCCTCAAAGAGAAGAGCGTTTCATAAGGGCCAGAGCTGTGGCATTGGTTTGAGCTGTCATGGAGATAGTTAAACAGAGCTTTTTCTGACTTTGTGAGGGGTTTTATTAGTAGAAGAGGTGATAGTTTTTGTCAGCATAAACATATTGTGCTTGCTCCTGTAACAGGATGATATCCTGACTTGGCACTGTCTGGAATACACACCTTTCTCTGGTAAACTCCATCTCTTTATCCGATGAAGAGGGAGGGAAGACGCCCGGAATATACTTCCCATGGTTAATAGAGGGGGATTAGGGAGCTCTTCAAGTGCACAGCAGTATGTACGGAAGTGGTTTTCTTATGTTGATGGAGTGAGACAATTTGTCAAGAATGACCTTATCCTTTTTGGCATTCACATTCCATCAGAGTGGCGAGCGCTGATGGAGCGGAGGATTCCAAAATGTGCTTTGTTAGGATGCCACTGGCTGACACCAAGCAGAAAAACAAGAACATTGCATCATCTCTTCTATCACTCAAAAGCATTTGAAGCTCTTAAATCATGTTGCAGTGCACCAAATTGCACTGACAACCACAAGTAAATTGCAACTGAGTTTTAAATGGATTAATGTTCGTAAGAAATGCTCTTTTCTAACTAAATTGGCAAAGGCTTCACAAATTACAGGAATGAATTTCACTTCTAAAGAGATCACATTAGGGCTAAAAGAATAATACACAGCTTGATTTCCACAAAGTTTGCAGGCTATGTTAAAAGTAAAAAAAACAGCAGGCAGTGATGCAAAATTGAACAACCGATAGCCTATATTTAATTTAAAAAGACAGCAATCAAAATGTTAAAGCGGAGAAACTGTACAACTGTTTAAAAGCTGCCTAATCATTTCTGAGAACGATGCCCTCATAAAGTTTCACATAATTTGCTAATGCTGTGTATAACAGTGAAACACTGAAAATAACAAGTCGTTGTAGCATTAAACACACATACACACCCACTAACTATGTGAAATTTATTACATTGGAATGCATTTTAAAAGCAATTCAAAAATAACCTTTAACAACATAAAAAACACAGAAAATAACGAGAATTCTTTATTTTTACACGACAAGGCCAAAATCCAGTCCTATATTACTGAGGTGAAGTCCTAAAGTGGCCCTACGTTAAAAGAAAATGGCAATCACAGCATGGGCTCATCGAAACACTTTTGGAAATTAATGTAACTGAACTCAATTTATCACTACATCCACAAATCTAACATAAAGTGCCAATACACTTAAAAAGTTGGCTTGTTTGGTTACTCACTGATCTAGTAGAAATTATGCCATTGGCTTTCAGATTTGAAGTCTGGGAGTTCGCTCTATTAAGTTTGTGGCAGTTTCCACAGACTTAATGTCATACTAGTTTGCATTAGTTTATAACTGCAATGTTAGTTAATGTTACTATTCATGACACTGGCAGCCTTTTTTCTTTCAGGCAAGCAACCACAAGCTATTGTAAAATGTGATTACATGTCACTGCGTTTGATCTGTTTGGCTATTTGGCTACGTGATCTAATATCTCAGTTTGATCACATAGCCAACATCCAACTGCATATTTTCTACATAAAAGATGGCAGTTTTGTTCATTGGCAAAACTGTGATCTGCTTATTTACCACTTTCATCTCTCAAAAAGAGAGAGGTGCCACTGACTGTCAGGGCTGTGGCACTGGTTAGTGGCAGTTAATGTCTTTGAAGCAACATGGAACTACCTTGGTATGTTAATAAAAAAATATTTAACAAATGGGAAAAATAGA
Organism: Hemichromis elongatus; assembly: GCA_015108515.1. Taxonomy (NCBI): domain Eukaryota; kingdom Metazoa; phylum Chordata; class Actinopteri; order Cichliformes; family Cichlidae; genus Hemichromis; species Hemichromis elongatus. The sequence goes on along the minus strand of VUQR01014422.1, from coordinate 1,844 downwards.
GAAATAGTGAGTACAGTAATATTTAAATATCTAGTTTTGCACATCCCTAGATTCCAGAGTCCAACAATTCAGCTTTCACCGAAAAGCTGTAAAAAAAAACCCAACAACAAACAAACAAAGAAAAAAAAAATACAAGTTTTTATTTCCTGTTTAGGGGTTTTATAATGCTTACAGGTAACTTATCGACACATGAATAGTGTCATTCCTATATGGCCTCTGCCATGCAGGAAAAAAAAAACATAGTCTGCTTGCAGATTGATTTTGCTGATCAGTTCCACTTACATTACAACCAGCTGGTTTCAGAACGTGTGCTGGGGGAGGAAAATAGTAGCGCAGTCTGCAGCATGGACATTATTTTTATTGCACAAAAGGACATCAGCATGATGGCTAAGTGCAAGACAGAAACAACTGCATTATGCTGCCAACATATCTTTGCAAGCGTCTGTACAGACAATATGCTAACGCTAAGCTAGCCAAAAACACTGAGTGGTGTTAAAGCTGGGCGAATAGCAACAACAGCCCAGTAGCCAGACCCTGAACTTTAACATATGACAAAAGGAGTGAAGAGTAGGCAGGCTGCAGGCCTGCCTGTTACTGTGGTAGAAACACTGTGGCGATTGCTTTAATGTCTCTTTGTGATGGTTTTCATCTTTGTCGCTTTTGTGTCTGTACCTAAATATTAAGAGAAAGATCATACTGTATGTATGTCCTCATTAAGGTAGGGATTTGTGTTGGTTGTTGTTGATATGCTGCTTAGTGATAGTGGTGATTCTTAAAGTGGAGCCCAGTGAGAATCGATAAGAGATATAAATTTTTATTAATTAGGATCCCTATTAGCATTAGATTAACAAGAATCAAAATTGTATATTCTTTTGCAAAAACCAGACTTGACCCGTCTTATTATCAGCTTGTACTGTAGTTTAAAGCCCAGCATCCATGATTACTGTTCAGTCCAATGAAAAATGATTTTGATTCATGACTGATTTATATTTGACTGCTTGCTTTTGCATTTTCTTTGGCTGTGGCTCAGGAGGGCAGCTCAGGTGCTCAGGTAATCATAAAGTACAATCCCTGGCTGCTGCAGTCTGCACGCTGAAGCACCTTGTACAAAGTACTGAACTTAGAGTTTCTCTTAGAGTGCTCATCACTGTGTGTAAATGTTAGGCTGACAGCACAGATGTGTGAATGAGACAAGTTGCATAAAGCAGTTTTGAGGGATCGATTACAAAAGTGCTGTATAAGAACTAGTCCATTTAGCATTTACTTTTTGTGCAGGCACAGATGTTAATGTTGAGGCTAGGTAGGTGCGGACTCAAGCGCAGGACTCCTTGTTCTGAAGACAATAATTTATTACACACTTCACCAGTGGTATTTACAAAAATGTGCAACAGTGCTATATACAAGAGGTGGGGGAAACGGGGGGTCCAGGGCATCCAGGGGAAGGGGCCACTCAATCTTCTGCCCTTCCACGCACACGTTGTCCTCTTGTTCCACTCACACGATCCTCCACTCCAGCTCTCTCCACACTCACGCACACGACTCACACGGGAAGCATCCAGGAGATTTGGGGACAGGAACACGGGGTGAGGCATAGGCAACAGGCACAACAAAAAACGCTTAGAAAGACCAGTACTAACAAATAGACGGCAACAATCCAGCGACGACCAGCAGCTTCCCTCTGGCTTAAATGCTGGAAGGCAGATGAGCTTCAGGTGTGCGGCACCAGTGGAGGCGTGGACCGAGGGCGTGAACCCACAATGAGTTCCACCTTCCACCCCGGTGACAGAGGTAGAGCAGAGAGAGAGAGGGGGGAGAGAGAGAAAAGAGGGAAAGGACGATCAGCG
>VUQR01014421.1:0-21138 GCA_015108515.1 Hemichromis elongatus | reverse complement strand
GCACAAACCAAATAAAAAAAAAAAAAAAAAAAAAACCCCCCCGGCCCCCCCCCCCCCCCCCCCCGGAAAAAAAGGTCCCCTCTAGTGTGTGTGAAGGGGACTGCCAGGAAGGGGAGCACATAAAAACAAAAAAGAATGCATTAATCAAAACTATAGTTACACCCATAAATCAACTGATTGGGTAAAAAAGACACCAACATATAAAATAGCTTGTATATGTCCAAAATTATAAGAAACATGAATGTTCTCAATACACTACGACAGAAAAAAAGTTTTAAAATATCTGACTTCCCTGGTCAGTCTCTTCACTATAAGTGAATCACAGCCTCAATTGCATCAGCTGAATGTAATTGAATCACCTGCCACAACAGCCAGCTTAACATCCTCTGGTGCTCTGGACAGCAAAGTAATAACTCCCACTGTGTTCAGGCCTGAAGTCAGTGATGGTGAAGTTCTGTCCTGCTGCTGTTGCTCAGTCCTCATTCTGCTTGTACCAGGTGTAATTAGCATGAGATAGCTGCTGGGTTAGCATCACTGCTACAAGAGTAGGGTCAGAGTCAATGAGGAAATATTTATGCATTCTATCTAAACGTCTTTCACGTATTTTTTAGACTTGATGCTTTTGTTTTTTCTTTGTTTTTGTATCTGTGTATATGGGTGAGTGTCTATTATTTGTAAAAGAACATTAAACTTGCAGAAAAGTGAAAAAAACAAATTTGTTTGAAATATATATTTTCTACAGCCTTGATTTTAATGATGAGGTGGGTGTTGTCATCTTAACATCTTTTGCATTTCTCAGAGTGATTCACGAATATAACTTCCTCTTTTTCAATCACCAGTAATTTAAATTCCTTGGACCCCTCGAATAACATGTGGTTCACTAGCTGGGACCACATCCTCTTTTAGATTTGAAAGCATTTCTAGTAGTAGATCGGTAGATGCACCAAGCATGAATTGAGGCTGCAGTTTGGGGAAGGCCTCAAAGGGGACTAGCAGCAGGGGCATGAAAATGAGAACAAACAGCTTGGGGTGCAGGAGGCAGACACGTTGCACTACATCACGTTCCACACACTTAAAATCTTGTTATGTCCTTTTAATGTATACTTTATTGATCCCCATGGGGAAATTCCTCTCTGCATTTGACCCATTTACTCTGTGAAGCAGTGGGCAGCCACCAGTGCAACGCCCGGGGAGCAGTGTGTGGGGACGGTACCTTGCTCAGGGGTACCTCAGGGTAGCCTTTCAGTGGATTCGAACCCTCGACGTTCCAATCATGGGGCCACCATGCTATCTACTGAGCTATCCCTGCCCCTATTTTAAAAACAGAAAACGATGTCTAGATGAAAGAGAAGACATTTATTATCTGAAAATGACCTGCCCATTCCCGATCCACACATAGGAAAGGCAATCAAGCAGACAGCCGCTGTGACATTTCAGCTGTACCTGGGTATCATACTGTTGGCCCTCTAATGCGATCATCTGCACCTGGAGATCTGAAAACACAAAGACAAACCTGAAATGGTAATTTATCCTCTTACTTAAACACACAGATTGTAATTAAAACTTAAGAATTTTTTTAGATGAATTCATGGTTTGTTATGAATCTGAACTCTCTCGGGTTTCTCATTGTCAAAATGGAGCCTTCTTGAGTAAAATGGTATTCAACATGATCTGTGCAGTCAGAGTTTGTTTTCAGATCCACAGATGCATGAGTAGGTGCAGCTTATGTTCACTGTTGAGTGAACATCTGAGTAGAAGTGTAGCCTTTATGACTCTGTACCACTGCAACACAGAGTAGATCAGAAAAGAACTAAAGAAAGAAATAAAAATAAAGAACCTAAACAGTTACTAAGACTACAGATAAAATGTGGGGAAGAATCTAAATTCTATCAAGTACAAACGAGTTAACAAAAAGTTCACTGTTGTTAAGGAACTGAAACATCATGATTAGCATATACTAAAATAACTTTGTGTCAGGCACATCAATAATAACTCAAGTGTCTGACAGTGTCACCCTCCACCACCCGTGGGCGACTTCACTCAGCTAAATATAGCTGCAGTCAGACACGACTCTTACTCAACACACAAGTTTATATTTCTCATCTTAATGGTCATGATGAAGCTACATTAGATATGATGGTGTCGGTGTCTCTCCATCCTTCTCATCAGGGCTTTCCTTACTAACATTAAATAGCTCTGTATGATACATTATGATAGTGTGAACAAGCCTTGAGTTTGAGCTCCGTTTTTGAGCTGCCAACCATGAAATATAATATTTCACTACTCCATAAAGGAAATTAGCACATTTTGTAGACTTGTTAAAAATGCTGCAATATCCTTCAGTCTTCAAAAAGATTTACAGTCTGGTATAATCTTTGCAGACTGTACCAAACCAAGGTTCAGCTTATCTCCATATCTGTGAGTTAATATTCGGACACCTTCTTTCTATATTTTTATCTCCATCTAGGATAGACGTTATAACAAATATGCTATTATATCTTTGTGGAATCAGGTTGTATGCACAGTTGAATGTCTCTAATATATCTAATGCATGCTTTTCTGTCGTCACTGACATCATTATTCAAAGCTGAAGTAAGCCTCCTTCACCAATTTACCAGATAGGTAATGAAGAATGATGGAGAGATGAGCATTGTTTGCAATGTCTGTTGTTTCATTGACCTCCACTGCCATAACCTGAGCTAAACTCAATTCCACTTTTAAGTTCTCCTTCAGAACATCTGCAATAGCTTCAATTAAGTCATTTTGCATTTGTTTTGATGTCCCTGGAAAAAAAAGAACAAAAAAAACCTGTTGATGGGTCGACACGCAGCAATGGTCTTGATTAAACTTGTTTTTGACCTTCTATATGTTTTCTTATTTTGTCTCTATAGCTGGGTGATAGGTTCAATTGTGTCATGTTTCTTGTCCTCATGTAAAGCATGAAACAGTCCCAATACAACTTAGACCATTAATGCACTCTATAGACTGAAAAAAAATTTGAAAAATAGGATTACAAATATGCCTTTTTTAAATTAGTTTAGATCAACTGATTCTTTAAAGCCCCTATGACTCTGAGGTGGATCAGCAGTTGAGAACACAAATGAAAAGATAATGGAGTGAGCACTGCAAATAAAACTAGAGGGAACAAGAGCACACTCAAACCTCATGTTACTGACTCAAGACCACAAAGAAAATCACATTTCTTGTATCTATAAAATCCATTGCATTTTGATTGAAAATGTACCAAAAGCCACTAATGCCATCTGTATGACTACTTTAAGTGAAAGTGAATTACAAGTTAATAATAAAAAGAAGAATTCTCACTTCTCAAAAAACAATAGTGTGGACGCGGAGCATTTTCAGACGAAAACGCTGCTTTCAAATCTATCTGGGTTAGTGCGGATGTGGCCTCAGACAACTGAATAAGAATTTAAAGTTCATTTACTACCAATTCAAGATGAAAATTCATTATTTTTATTCTGGACTGACTGTCACTGTGCATTCCTGTAGATCAGGTTCTCTGAAAATATCTTTGTGTTTAAATCTGAATGCTGGGCTGTCCTGTCTCACCCTGGACCTGCCCCCTGCTCTGAGAATAAGTGCCAGGTGGTCAGAATTGGAAATATGAGGGAGGAAAACTGCTTTATATGAGTCTTACATTTATGTACACTAAATCAGTGGTTCTCAAACTTTTCACAATGAGTACCATCTCAGAAAATACATGGCTCTTGAAGTACCACCCTTATAACCGACATTAAAATACAATAGTGTAGGCCTATTTAACAATATATACAGTTTCCACAGGATAATTTTATATCTTTCAGAAAAGCTATTTATTTTAACTGTCACAAAACCAACACTATACTTGACTAAAACACCCATCAAGTGACAATATGAATTGCACTGCATTTAAACATTCAGGAAGTGAGCAGGTGAAATAAGAAATGTACTTCACTGGAACACTTAGTAAGATCGTTAACATCTGTACTGCATGAAAACATTCACAGCAAAAAGGATACTAATAATAAATGTTTCATGAAAATAATGAAAACATTATTTCCTGGGATCCCTTAACTCGGAGAGCTTCTCTATTACAACTTCTTTCCTTTAAACCGAAACAGGCAACAAAAGCCAGTAGTACTTGTTACACATTTTTCACGTTGCCCCCTGGTGACAGCACACAGCTACAACATGTAGCTCTATATATGTATGTATGACATCATGGCATAACATCAGAAACACAGTTTTGACTCGAAGAAACCCGACCCGTCTGGATTTCAAACCATCTATTTGTGAGGAGCAGCCAATCTGAAGAGAGGTGGCTTAAAGAGCGGGGAGACAAAAAAGCTTGTTTCAGTGAAAGGATCTACATGAAAGACTGGCATTAGTGGGCATTTAAATGTAAAACGTCACTTAATTTACGCTGGGAAATATTATTTGAAGATGGTACCCAACCACAAACTGCTCTCAAATGGCTGCAAATAGTTGTGGCATAGTCATGACACAATAGCTTAATTTTGGCTTTCTTTGCTTTTTTACAGTATCATTCAACTTCACAGCAGCACACACAGTCAAACCTGCTAGTTAGTAGCACATTGAGCACATCAGTGCTCAGTAGCGCCTGTAGTTGGTGTCTAGGCAGGCGATGCTTGGACCGATGCGGGACAGCAGCTCCTCAAACTGGGCGAGGGACGGACGGTGGTACTGTTGAAAGCGGCCGTCATCCAGACGCAGCTCCTGGAGCAAGTGGTGAAACTCACCAAACTGCTCATGATTCTGGATGACCTGATGGACCCAGGTGCGGCAAGGACGTCCTTTACGCCGCTGCTCTGCTCTCCACAGTAAATAAAGAAGGGAGACTCTCTCTTCAAACGCTAGATCGACAGCTGCCATCTTGCAAACATCCCGTGTGGCACTACTTCCTCCCACATTTCCACTTCACGCGTGTGAAAATTGCATATTTTAAAGCACGACCAGTTCGCTTTGGATTTTTCATGTTCACGCGACCAGCTAGGGGCATCTGGCTCTTTTTGGTCGCTTCTATCGTGTTCGGTGTTAGAGTGATTTTGTTAATAGTTGGCATTGTTGTACTTAAATTTGTAAACCTTGCCTTAAGCTGCATGTTAGATATTCTTCTGTTCCTTCCCTACACATCTAGGATGCTGGGGGAGGTAATCAGGTATAGTGTTTAACTGCAGGCACATTCCATCTACCGGTTCTGGTCCCTTATCTACTAAAGGATGTTCACTCCCGGCCATGTGCTTATGTATGCTGGACCATCAAAGGAAGGGCCATATACATGGGTGTGGGGAGATGACCCTTTTTGTTATCACCACATACACACACACATGCAGACACACATGCATACACACACACTCAGTGCCTTAGGTTAGGGAGGTTTTACAATGAGTGTTGGTGTAAACTGTGTGTCACAGAATAAAAGGCTGAAAGAGAAGCTCTGGCTGGGAGCGGGCAAGGAGCTCTGGCTCCTGGACCCGGTTCTAGCTGCTTCCCCTTGCAAGTAAAAACCAATCATGCTGTTTGTCTTCTTCTGTTCATGGGTGAAAAGTCTGTTACCAGCGAGGCCTGCGAGGAGCAGACCTAACATTCGGTGTGTACACACCAGCCTGGCAGGACGGATAAAGGTAGAGAGAGCGATATCGGTAGGGTGGTGTCCTCGGAGAACGGCATGGAGGCCCAATAAAGGCAGCCGTGGTGAGGTAGATGGAAAAAAAGCAACTGTGGGGACTGAGCGTGGGAGCCAGAGCAAGCTAAGCAGGTTCGGAGGGTACGGTAGGAGAAAACCTGGAGAAGTTGGTCTGGTGATCCGCAAGAAATGGAGGTACACTTTCGGCGGGACGCAAGGCTGATGGTGGACGCCTTCCACAGAATAGATGTCAACCATATGTTTGGAACACGAAGCAGCGGCAGGTGGAGTTTGGAGCTCTGCCCTTACGGGGTAAGTGCTTATCTGATAATATTCTTACAGACGGTAAAATTAAGAAGGATGATTGCTGCTGCTTTCCTTGTGCTTAGCAAACGCAGGAGAGAAGACGGAGGACGTTGTTGGCCTGGCTCCATTGGTGGACTTTCTGGTGGACTCTTAATGGGCTTAACTTGTTGGTTGACATCGAATGGGACCCTTTAGTGGCTTCAGTTTGCTGATTGAGGATGATTGGGCTTTTATTGTGGATATTATGTCTTTGATTTATTTGTTTCCCCTGACCAGGGTAATATTTTTATGGTGATGTAAATAAAGTGTGTATTTTTTGTATAATTTAACTGGGTTCTATACCTTTCTGCTTCCGCAATTACCCCATGCTGCTGCCCTGTTTAGATGGGCTTGCCTTCTAGTGCACACCTGTAACATATATAATACATATATAATTATGTAATCTTAAAAAAAAAAAATAGACTTCTCGTGTACCACTAGATGGCACTTGAGTATCACTGGTAGTATGAGTACTACAGTTCGAGAAATATATTAAAATATATTTCTGTTAGGCCTAAACTCGCTGTCTCAGAGACCAGTCACCACGAACAAAGCAAGACAGTTGCACAAAAATAGCATAAGTGTGCATGTGTATGTGTTGTATGTGTCTGTGACATTTCCTGTTACACCATACAACACCATCTCCAGTCACCCCCTGTATGGCATGGCATTTTAATGAACCAACACATGTAACAGTAGAAGTAAGCAGTCCTGCTAACCTTATAAAAACAGGAACTTGTCATATTTCCAATAAGGACTTTTAGACGTGTAGTTTTTCACCTTAAAAGAGCAGAACCTTCTCGTTTCTGAATGCGTGGTGGAAACTTTGAAAAGCAAGACAGCTTCCTACGTCTTATGCATGTAAACAGAAGCTGCAATCTGATAGGGAAGAAATATTTTTCATACAAGCAATTGTTATATATTCTTGCACAAATGACAATTATAAAAGAATCTACTCTAACAATTAATAACAAACCAAAATTATCAGAATTAAAAGGTTTAGGAGTGTAACATGATTCACCATCAATATCTACAGAAGAGATTAAAATGGTGTTGAAAAATTTAGCTCGAGTTTTAGCAAAACAGCTCAGAGATTCTCAGAGATGCTAATCTGAAAACTCTGCTGAGTCTGCACCTAATCAGCTTTCATTTGACTAAATATGGTCAGAGCTTTGGTCTCTTCTTCATAATTGTCACTGCTTTCCTGGATAATGTACTCAAGAAGTTATTAGCAACTTTTTCAAACTCTATTTCTTTACATCACACATGTTGACCAAGGTCATTAGCAAGAGAAAAATCATCCATATTGATGCTAAATCACTGAAGCTTATTTACTTGTTAATGTTAGATGTGCATTAATACAAATCCCAGACTGTAACTGATCTCAGAACAGTGAAAGCAGAACCAGCAGCAGTTTGCCTCACACACTGGTCACCTGTCAATTTACTGTGACACACTAGAGGTTTATCCACAATGCACATGTGCTAACTACCAGAAAAAAAAATCTGCTGGCTTCTCAGCTTGCTAGCACCAGTTTCTGTTAACAGGAGATGGCCACACTTTCAGAGACAGGGAGAGATACAGTTTCCAATCAGAGTTAAATAAGCGCAGCTTTCAGTGACAATAGCCGACTATGGCAATAATCTAATGAATGGATGGATGCAAACAAGCCAGAAGCTTTATGACAGTTCTGTCTGAGATAAAAGGATAGAGCTCTATTTACTTTGGTACATTTTTATCCAGGGGTGTCAAACTCATTTTTGTTCAGGGGCCAAATGAAGAAAAGTCTATTCTCAAGTGGGCCGAACTCATAAAATCATGGTATATATAACTTAAAAACCACAACTTCAGATTGTTTTCTTTGTTTTAATATAAACAACATAAAAAATAAAGCTAGAGCCTGAGGACCATATGTTCAAAATAGTACAAGCACAACATAGCTATTAATCATAAAACACCTCAAATTATTTAAAAACTTATTTAAGAACACACAAACACACAGTGCCTCAGTGATTCACAGAACTGTTTCACAGATCACAGAACTATATCAGAGTGTCATTTCTCAGGCAGAAATGTAGATAAAAATAATGAAATCCTATTCCTCAAACAAGTACAAGAAACACAGAGTCAAGAATAGGTTAATTATATAAATATAATCCATTAGAAACAGTAGCACATCAACATAAAAACATATAAACATAAAGCTGGAGCCTGAGGACGGTGTGTCCAAAAGCACAACATAGCTATTTATTACAAAACACCTCAAGTTATTTGAAAATTCTGAGAACAAAGAACACACAAGCACACAGTGCCTCAGTGATTCACAGAAATATATAACATATCACAGAACTCTATCAGGGTGTCTAAAGCAGCACATTGAGTGGGGTTGCATACTTTATTTGACTCCTGATACCTGGCATCTTTTAGCTTTCACCAGCTCATCAATATCAGGCGTCACATCCTGAGCAGCAGCCAACTTCAGGATGTTATTCAGGTGCTTGTGCGTGAGTCTTGAATGCAGTTTTGTTTTATTCATGCTCATTACGGAGAAAACTTGCTCACAAAGATATGTGGTTCCGAACATGCACAACAGTTTTGCAGCGAGGGCTGTCAGGTTGGGGTAACCTGGTAAGAGATTCTGATAAAATGTGTTTAAGCCAGCTGCGGCAAATTTGCCCTTCAAATCCGAGTCACACTGCAAGTCTATTATTTCAAGTTGGATGCTAACGGGCAGATCAGAGGGATTCGCGGTGAACGGCGAGCAAAAAACTTTGAAGTCTTTCTCCAGTTCACCAAAAATCAGAAATCGTTGTTCAAACTCTAGAAACAGTCCCCTTATTTTATCTCTGAACCGCTTCATGTCTGTCACACTTTGGGTCGTGCACACATTTTTCAGACAGGGGAAGTGAGCTGCGTCACCACCAGCGAGCTGCGTCTCTCACAATGACAGCTTCAACTTGAAAGAATGTATGCTGTCATAATACTGCATGACAACTTTGTTGCGTCCTTGCAGCTGTTTGTTCAAGTTATTCAGGTGCTCTGTAACATCCACCATAAATGCAAGGTCCTGCATCCATTCTTCGGAATGAAATTCTAACACTGGTTTGCCCCTTTCTTTCATGAACTGTTCAATTTCTTCTCGTAAATCAAAGAAACGCCTTAGCACAGCACCTCGGCTCAACAATCATACCTCAGTGTGGTATGGCAGGCCATAGATGTGGTCTTTCTCTCTGAGAAGACTGTCAAACTGACGATGATTGAGGCTTCTTGATCGGATGTTTGGAACAGTTTGGATGACCACCTTCATGACGTTATCCATTTTTAATGACTTGCAACACAAATCCTCCTGGTGCAAAATACAGTGAAAAGTCCAAAAATCACATCCTCCATTTGCAGCTTGCACTTTTTCTCTGAACTTTGTTACGACGGGTGCACCGTCTGTAGCCAGGCTGACAGTGCAGGACCAGTCCACTCCGACCCTGTCCAGCGCGCCGGTGAGTGCGGTGAAAATATCAGCTGCAGTTGTTGTATCTGTCATCAGCACCAACTCCACGAACTCCTCGGTAATGTTCAGTTTGTCATCAACTCCGTGGATAAAAATTGCCAGTTGTGCAACATCTGTAATGTCCGTGGCTTCATCAATTGCAACTGAAAACGCAAAAAATTTCTTTACTTTTTGCTTCAACTGGCTGTCTAAATCCGCTGAAAGATCAGAAATCCTGTCGGCAACTGTATTTCTTGTCAGGCTGATATTTGCAAAGGCCTGGCGCTTTTCAGGGAACACAATCTCCGATGCCTTCATCATACATGTTTTTACAAATTCACCCTCACTAAATGGTTTTGATGCTAGTGCAATTTCATTAGCGATGTGGTAGCTAGCTTTCACCGCAGTGTCACTGATGTCTCGGCTGTGAGTAAACACAGACTGTTTCTTCAGACCCACCAACTGACAGAGACATATTGGGGCAATGAGGGTGCCAAAGCACATCAGGTTTAAATTTCGCGGGCAAAACAAAGTAGCTCGCAATTGCTTTTGCGCCATCCAATGGACGCAATTGGAACAACAGTTTGTTTGTTTTTTTTTAAATGCAGCTCATTTTTATACTTTGCAAAATCATCTCACGGGCCGGATTAAACCCGATGGCGGGCCTGATCCGGCCCGTGGGCCGTAAGTTTGACATCCCTGGCCTAGCCACTTTGGGTGGATCCTCCCCATTGTAGGCTTTCAGCAAACTGCAGGTTATTACATTGTCTCTTTATTTACATTTGATATAGTGTCTAGACATCTTTGAAAAGAGGGGTTTAGTTTCCACAAATAAAACATAACTAAACTAGGTAAATGTATTCCTTGTCTGACTAATAGGATTAATAAAAGCTGTTAAGTCTCCTTTTTTAAAATTTTACATCAAATGGAGACAAATTATGTTTGACTGGGAAAGCAATCTCCCCACAGCCAGAACTGCACTCCTACTCACTGCTGATTTGTAGATCTGCTGTGATAGTCTGACCAAGCTGAAAGCAGTGAAAGCTCTACACTGTTTCTATGCCGTACTAACATTAACAGAAATAAGCCAGCCATTTTCTCTGTGTTGACATGAATTATTTTGAACTAACTTTAACTTTTTTAATACAAATGAAGCTTAATTTCAGTAAAGTTCTATGGCCTCACATCTGTCCGCACCAAGCTGCTGCCAGCTAAATCTAAGCTTTATCACTCCCATCATCACTGGTCTAGTCCAATCACATTCTCCTGACCTTCTCCAGGCCAATCAGCATTCATGCTGTGTACTTTAAATCTCATCGGCATCTGCCATTCTCTCTTGCAGATGGCTAAGTGCAACCCACGTCCTTCCCATCTCCACCTCTCATCACTCAAGCTCCATTCAAGCCACCTTCATCTCCACCACCAGCATCTAGGTGGTCCTTCTCTAATCCCTTTCACCCGTTCTGCTGAGACGGGCCACCTGAGTCTTATCTATATTCTGTCCATCAATAAATCATGTTCATTCTTTCTAATTATCCTTCCTCATTGAACTTAACATTGGTCTTGTTATAGGTAACATGAAAATTATCGATATATCATCAATTCTTATATCATTTGTGTCATCATAACATTATAACATTACATTTGTGCAAATTAATTGCATACTGTGTGATTAAATGTTTGTGAAGGTCTTTCCCCTATTTGTTGTAACCACTGTTGGGGTCATCACTTATAAAAAGTAATGTATTACACATTCACAGAATACCTTTCTGAAGTTTGTAGTACATTACTAATTTACTCTCAGGAGAAAGTAATTCATTATACTACTCATGACATTACTTTTGCATTTCTCCATAAAATGACATGAAATTGTCTCATAATTAGTGGGGATGCTGATTAAGCATCCACAGTATTGTTCTTCTACTTTTCATCTTTCGTATGTTTTTTGTATGCTATCTCCTTCAACACCGTTCAACTTAGAAAAACCATTCAACCACCATTAGATTCCTCTTCTTTTGGACATGTGTGCTTGTATTTTTCTCATTTTTAACTTTTATATATTTTTTAATTATTCAATTTTATTCAACAAAAATTTATAATGTATTTCAATGGGAGAATGTTTAAATTCTCATTCAACTTACTCGGCTTTCAACTCTAACTGCTTCGACATACGTTGACCTGGAGCCACCTTTCAAACTTTAAAATGAAGTCTAGACGTTAAACTATTCAGCTTGTATTTTTCTTTGGAATATCTGTTATACTATTTCTTCAGCGCCAGTTTAACCTCTTAAGCCCCAAAGGGTTTTCTGCGCTTGCTGCTCAAAAATGAAATGCCCCAAATTAATGTATTTCTCTGCAATTACATACTCTGTATACACAATCTTGGTATCAAAATAAAGCTAAGACTTGTGAAATTTTATCAGAGGTGTAAATATTGCAAAACATATTACTGTGTCAAAGTTACTAAGACTGGAACACAGAAAAAGTAAGTAGATTTTATACTCGTCTAATTTTTTTTATTTAGTTTTTAGCATATAACCCTTTAAATAAAGATACCTCAGGTTAGATTTCATTCCAGAAATGTTGTAACCAACATATAAACATCATCTGTGCAAAGATTTATGTTTCTAAAGTGAAACAGTGAAAACTTACAGCACTGTCAATACATACATATCCAGACGTTGTACAAAAATGTCCAATTTTGGCACACACTGGACACCATGTCAGGTTATTTTTTTTAGGTATTAAAGAGCAGAAATGTTAAAATTTTATTAACAGGCCTAAAAATGCTTGTTTTTTTAAAATGCCTTTTAAAGAATTAACTCCACATTCACGTGGCAATAGGCCTTTTCTGCCGTGCACACGGTTTTTCAATTCCCCTCTGGCCCTTTAAATTCTGAGGGACTGTAACTTTGGTTTCTTTGCATGACTGACACCTTTTTTTAATAGTTTGAGCCAATAGTATTACAGTGACAAACCCACATTCACGTTACTTTAACCAATCAGAAGTTGCAAGGCCAAACCCCACGTGGGCCCAAATTTACTGCATGTAGCTTCTGTCCACTCACGTTAATGTAGGTGGGTCTAAAATGGAGTTTGTTGACGGAAAGGGGCTCTGATGTGCCTAGTTAGCCCTGCTAACACTGGATTATTATAACGCTACCAGCTAGCGGTGAAAGTAATGGAGAAAATCGGGTCTTTCTGTCTTAGCGCATTTGCGCAACTATGTGATTTTGTGGTCTTTTGCGGCTCTTTCAGTGAATTTTTATCAGAGCGTGGTGAAACATGGTGTGTGGCATCTGAGATAGCTCTGGAAGATATAACTAGCCTTTCTTTAGCCAGTTACATGAAGTCTGAAGAATTTTCTAGTTCAGTTTTGTTTGTTTCTCAGACTTTAGCGCATTTACGTAACTGCGCTTTTATTTATGGCTTGCTTTCGTTGTGTTTTGTGGTTGTAGAAGTGGTTTATATGAGCTTTTAGCTAAGATTCAGAGGTTTCTGTGGATACTACACATGTCAGGATTTATATTTTCTGACCTATGTTATAACCGATTAAACATAATTTCCTCGCTTTTGCCCCCGATACTGGGGGCGTTGAGGCTTAAGAGGTTAAGTTACATGCTTTTTTCACCCCATTCAGAGTTTATAATGATTCAAGATTCCTTATTTGACACATGCATAGTTATACGGGTACAACACGCACTGAAATGTAATCTGAACACGCTTCTCGACTGTGCAAAAAGGGGGTAGGGGGGAGAAGAACATTATATATATATATTTATTTATACATGATTTAAATAAGAATAGAAAATAATCTGAATATTTACAAAATAGACAATCACGACATATGAAGTTTGAAAGAAATTCTCGTTTACATTGTGCTGGTGGGGGGGGGTTTAGAGAGTCCTGTCTCAGTCACTTATGGATGCTGGATGGATCTTCAGAAGATACATTTTCTAGTTACCATTTATCATTATAAAGCTATAGGTTACAGTCTTTATCATCACTTTGAGTTCTTGGCTAGCCTAGCGTTAGCATGCTGTCTATGCATATGCTTAGCAGCATAATGCAGTTGTTTCTCTCTTGGATGCAGTATCCGTTTTACCATCCACTTTAAAAATAAAGTATTCCCATATCCACGTTATGAAATGTGGACTAATTTCCTCCTTCAGCACCACAACTGAACTCAGTTGATTTTAGTGCAAGTGCAAGTATAACTGATAAGGAGGATGGATAGGCAGGCAGGCTAACAGTGAACTACTTGGAACCAGTTTTTATAGAGAATCAGTTTTCAATTATCAGCCTAAGGTAACTTTATTGTCGAGTAAAAGATTAGCTGGCATTCCAAGTTATTGATACAGAACCATGTCAGGCCTTGATGCATGCTCAGTCATCCAGGTAAGTAAATTCCAAAAGGTTTATTTTGTTCTCAGGATGTAATTGAGAACCGTTTCGTCACATGGACGAGTGACGCAATAGTTCTCCCACTAAACAAAAACGCCAAATCCAGATCAACAGAATCAAACTTTTGGGCTTGTCAGACCTACTTAGTTCATTTGTTTTGGTCTTGGGTCTTCACCCAAGTTATTTAGGTTCTTATGGACTTGTGATTTGTTCATTTGGATTGAAGAGATTTTCTTTTTTGTTTTGTAATTGTAAATCCCGTGTTTTGTTTTTTTTCTAGTGAATGTGAGTTTGTTATTTCTAATTCCTTGGTTCTTGTGGTTCTTGTTTTATTACATTAGTTCCTTTACGTGTGGTTCCCTTTCCAGTTTGTTCCTAGTCTCGTCTCTGTGTCTTGTCATCAACGTCTCCTGTTGTAGTCCGTCTAGTCTTCCTGTTTTCATTTCCTTTTGCCTCCCCATTCAGTCATATTTCTATGTTTATATCCAGTCTCTGTGTCAAGTTCACATGCCTCAGTCCAGGTGTCAGTGTTAGTCAGTTCCTGTTTTACTTTGACAGTTTCTTTGCTTCCTTTTTCCTCATTAGTCCATGATTAGTGTCAGCTGTGACCTGTTCCCTTGTTATCCTCTCTGTGTTTATATTATAAAGGTAAAGGTAGGTATGGGTTCTCACTCTAGGCTGTGTCCCTCTTGCCACATGCGTGTGATTCACATGTGATCCATGTTGCCTCATTTGAGCTCAAACGGATTGGCTGAGGTTTAACCAAATCTTATGTTCTTTTTCATTTATTCTTTGAGGTTTTTCATTTGTAAGTAAGTAATATGTAAATGTCCTCAGCAGATCAGAGAAACTTTCAGATCACAGAAGAATCTGCTTTGCCAATACTGTGATTTCTGTGTGTGTATAGATTCTGATAGGAGAGGCAATCCTGTACTGCTATTTGTCCAGGAAGTCATCAGCCAGCCAGACTGAGGCCAACATCAATGCAGCAGGCTGCAATTTCAACTCCTACATTCGCCGGGCTGTACGCTTCATAGGTAGGAGGATACATTGACTGATGTTATATATCATTTAGTTGCTCCAAAAGAACAGAAACACAGACTGTATTGTGTTGGTCAAAACTGACATCATGAAAATAAAACATCCCTGGTAACAACTAAGGAAGGGAGGAGTTTTGTCACACGGGACAAGATCCCCGACTGGAGGTTAATGACCGCTACCATGTGGAAGGACATCGAAGACTACAAATGAGGGAGCGCCGAGTTTAAACGATGGCTCTTCCTCTTTGTCATTTTTCAACTAATCAGACTTTGTGTAACTGCTAAGTTAGGTTAGTCTCTTTTGGCTCCAGTTGGGAAGTTGGCTGCAGATAACTGCTTGCAGACTATGGGTTTCTGAACAGAAGAGATCCATCTATGTGCTTGTTTTTGATTAACCAATGCGTAAATAAAGTTTCTGAACAAGGATAGAATTTCTCTTGTCATCTCTGGGGCAGATAAATGAACACTTTATAGGAGCCTCTGAGTAATGATGCTATGTAACAAGACTATTATATGTGGATGTATTAGATGTATGTGTATAGTGTTCTTTGTTGTAAAAGCTGTTTTTTTACAGGTGTCCATATCTTTGGCCTGTGTGTGACAGCACTGATAACAGATATTCTTCAGCTATCCACTGGCCAGCATACTCCCTATTGGCTGGATGTGTGCAAACCTAATCTGACCCACCTTAACATGTCCACCTGTGATGAAGCGTTTATCCTAGAGGATATCTGCTCTGGACAAGACATTGGGCTCATCAATGCTGGCAGGTAAGGCTTTGATTTACTGTGTGAGGCAGTGTGGGAGAGCGGATGCATCTAGCTGTGTTTTTGACCAAACACTTGTACTGCCTGTAATGTGCACACAATGATTTTAATGGCATTAGACAACAGAAGCTATAGAATGAGCGATATTGTGATTTCATTACTGTAAAGCTCTGGATACACGATGGACGGGTGGCAGAAGTGGTGCGTCGTATGTCTGGTGGGACTGTCTATTGAGGACATCGAAGACATCTACCTATTCTGAACCATGATAACCAGGTTCTTGCTCATCGGAGCGGGCTCGGTCCTGGCTTATTGGAAATTGCAGAAAGCGGTTACAGCTGTTCAAAACCCCACAAGGCTGGCCGAGATGAGTGAAGCACTGGGGAGAGCTGTTAGTGCTCAGACTGTTCATAATGAATGAAATACAGGAAAGATCTTGGAGAAGCTGACAGCTCTACAATGGGAAATGGATACACTTGCGGACCAGGGATGGACATTAGAACAATTGTACAATTCTGACACAGTTTGTTCGTCCTAAACAACATAACCACCATTATCTTTAGGCCAACCCACCAACTTTAACGGTGCCAGCTGGATGCTTGAAGGCCAACGC
This sequence comes from Hemichromis elongatus, assembly GCA_015108515.1. Lineage (NCBI taxonomy): Eukaryota > Metazoa > Chordata > Actinopteri > Cichliformes > Cichlidae > Hemichromis > Hemichromis elongatus. The sequence goes on along the minus strand of VUQR01014421.1, from coordinate 4,838 downwards.
TGATAGAGCTCAAAGGCTGACGCTAAGGAGAACATCAACAATTCTCTCCCTGTCAGAGATAACGAGACTCACTGACTTTCTCCCTGATTCCTCCAAGGCCACCTGGGTCGGCTGGAAGACTGTTTACTTAGCCTGGCTGGGCGAGGGACACACACACACGTACACAGATACAGATATACACTCATCCCCCCTCCCCTTCCAAAGGCCTTCGACGCTTGTGGAACCCATTGAATCATTTTATTGAACAATACTCTGGACAATAAAATATATCCGTGTTATAAATGTTATATTAAGGACAACAGCTCAAGCTTTAGCTAAGGCCTTCTGGTAATCCTTCTTCCCTTACTGAACACCTGCTTAGGTCAGCACACACACATCACATGTCCAAGTTTCTTTGAAAGTCATTTTACTGTTTCCACATGAATATTCATCATTGTTCTCAGCTGTCTGAACATGATAATTAACATCAGGAACACTCTGCCTTCTTCTCTCTCCCTGCTTTATAGGAAATCTTTTCCCTCCCAGCATGCTACTCTGGCTGCCTTTGCTGCTGTCTACATCTCAGTAAGTTGTTACTACATATACACATATGAAGAACGGCACTTCACTCTAACCACGGTCCTGTTCAGCCCTAATAGTTATGGCTTGTTGCAGTCACACGTGTACTTAATAGACATTAAAAGCAGGTTTGAATGAGACCTGTTAGATGCTTATTTGCTAACATGAAATTGTGTATTTCAGATGTACTTCAACACGGTGTTGACTGACTCAGCCAAGCTGCTGAAGCCTCTCCTGGTGTTCTCTTTCGTTATGGTGGCCATCCTGGCTGGATTAACCAGGATCATCCAGTTTAGAAACCACCCTGTTGATGTATACTGTGGGTGGTTGCTGGGAGCTGCCATTGCTGTTTACCTGGTAAAAGTTCTAGTTACATACATCACGATGAAACATGAACGCAATGTTTGAAAGATTAACGTATGAAATTACACCAGTAGTCGTCTCACACCAGCGTCAGAGGGCGTTTAGAAAATAAAAACAGTAGTTACACTGACTAACAAAATATAATTTTAGTTGTGAATTTAATTAATGATTAGGCAGTGCCAATGCTACCAGCAGCAAAAGTGATAAAACCGTATATTTATAGAGCGCAGAGTTTGATTGGACACCAGCGAGTCAGATTGTTTTTCTTTCTAGATTTTTAGTTTTTTGGTTGATGAAGATCATTTAGAGGTAATATAGTTGCCTTAGGACATGTGGCTCCCAACAGCTTCAGAGGCTGAAAAGAAATCTTTCCGTTCATCTGGAGTGCAGAAACTGTTGGATAGTTGCACCCACACACCATCACCCTGCAACCTACAAACACTCGAACAGACATGTACACACACACACACTTTTGTGCACGAAGAATCTTTGAGATTTTGCTGCAGAACAACTCTACGCCATCAGATGATACAGATTCTCCATGTCCAGATTCTTTGCAGAAGTTTAGAGTTTTAGGAAAAGCATCTCTGTGATTAACTTTTTTATTTTTCACTTTTCATTCAGTTCTTCTCTTTGCAGGCTTGTCAGGCCTCTAGCATAACTTTTTGCCACAGTTGCGCTGGTGTGCTTTCTTTCTTAGGTGCAACAGCACAAAAGTTAGGTGCACCCAAATTTTTCAACCCCATAGCTTAACACCGCAGCTTTACATGTTTACTTTTTTTTTTTAAATTGCTGTCCATGCAGACAATATTGATTTATAGATGATTAACTAACAATCTCGTCAACACAAAGTTCTTAATTTTGAGCATCATTCTACAAGAAAGATAAGTTACCGTATTTTTCAGACCATAAGGTGCACCAGATCAAAAGGTACATTAAGCAAAACAAAACAGTCAGATAAGTCAAACTTTACTCAACTCATTCTTCTTGCTTCCTCTACCTCTGTACCATTGATTCCTTAATGTTGAATTCTCTCACGTTGAATTCTCTCACAGCTGCTTTGTTCCCAAGTTCTACTGCGTGACTGATAGAGTTTGACATCTGCTTCGTAAACATGTCTCTTAACAGACGAATGTTACTCTTAATTGTTAAACCTGGTAAAGCAGCAATTCTGATCGTTTTATTAAAGATCAAAGAATTTAGACAGTTTTTAACTCTCGGTGTGCCTCAGTGTTTGTTTGACTTTAGGACCTGTAGCTGATGGAGTTTTGGAGGCTCCTGACTACAGTAGCTGTAATGCTCCAACAAACCATCAAGGGGTGCGGCTTCATGGCTTACCAAAGTCGTACTAAAACAGATTTTTGAGCGCCGTGTTCCACATAAAATCGGTTCGAGGTCAGTAAACACAGTGAGAATTCATACATAAGGCGCATGGGATTATAAGGAGCACTGGCGATTTTTGAGATTTTAAGTGCACCTTGTAGTGCGGAAAATACGGTACTGCTGCTATTGTGGCTGCACTGTTAAGAAGACTTGACTAGGCCTTGCAATGTCTAGCCAAGCATGGTTTTTACTGCTGCTGCCCCTCCAGATTGGCTGAGACGAACAAGTCCAATCGCTGTTGTCAGGACATATCAGACTATCAGAAAGAGTGGCCGAGCATTTATAAATGGCTTCAAGGGGAAAGTTTGGAGGAGCAATGAAGTGCCTACAGAGTTTAAGAGTGTTTGGCTACACCAAGCCCATTTTACACAAGACTTTAAACTGGCACTGGTCAGCTTGGTGGTGCAGTTCACATTATCAGCAGTGATTTTTTTGGCTTTCACCTGTGTAGTGTTCTGCTCTTTGGTCAGCTCTCTGAAATTTACACATTGATCTGAGAAATTGGTGTTTTGCTTGATTAAGAGTCATACATTTTAAATTTCTCTTTGAGCATTTGGGGGATTTTGAGCTCTTGTTGGCAGAGTTGGGACCACATCTGAAAAGCCAGAGAAATTATTTCAGAGAGATGATTGATCCTGATCAGAGTCCAGCGGTGTGTCTGATGTAAAATGTTATTTTTTTAAAAATATTTTTATATTCAGTATTGGTATTTTGAGCTACTGGCACAGTTATTGCCAAATGCAGTGGTCTAATTGGTCTGATCTGTTTAGTCAGATTGGAAAAATCAGAAAATCTTATCTGTACATATGAGATTATGTCATGTGGACCCAAAAGAGCAGACAAACTCAAGACAACTCAAACTCACGGAACAGTGATACAAGGTTATTTACAGTGCAATTTGAAAACAAAGCAAAACACCTTTAGACTGGTAGCACATGAGGGATCAGAGGGGAGAGGGAAAACTTGAAAATATTTTAAATTGTCAAGTTAACGAGTGGTGTTATCAAGTGAATCAGTAAACGAGTTAAAGGATCTTACATGTCACACTTTTTACAGCAGACAACTGGCTGAGCAGGTGAACAAGTGATAAGTAGGAAAACAGGCTGGTGACAATGAGATCCAGGTAAGTTGCTCTGCAAAGAGGGAAGCACTGCCGGGTTGGACTGGTAAAAGTGGCAGGAATCCAGGCTGGCAATGGTGCTGTTCTTCTGGAAGCTCTTGGCAGAAACAGACATGTAAACCTGACTGAGGTTTCTCTGCAGGAGAATGAGGAGAATGAAGGTAACAGAGGAAGTTATAGGATTTTGTCAGAAGGCTCTTGAAACTGACTTGTTACCTCACAAGTTGAAAAAAATAAACAGCTGCCACTCTGCCCCTTAAACATGCCAGCTAGAAGAGCATAAATAATCACCAACCCTGGTCAATCTTTATGACAACAAGTGTTTGAAAAATAAATGCTGCAAATTTGTCCCACAAATTTGTTGGTCTGAACAGCTGCATTTTGATGAAGCAAATCAGAGGAATATATTAAACACACAAAAAATTCACAGGGATTTCACAAGTTCGGTGTCTAATGACCTTAAGACTCAGCAATTAAGAGGATGTCTTTAAACTTGAGATGATCACAGAGCCCTTGGTATTTAAACCTCTTGGTGGCATCAGTGGGAAGAACTTTTTCCTCGGTCTAACAAACAATTTTGGATCATCCCATTTGAAATCTGTAATCGATGGAGTTGGTCCCCTCTACATCTTGTTTTTAGTGGCTCCAATGAGACAACGCTCTGTTCTGGGAGGAAAGACTAGGCATCTGCAGTGAGCCTGCTGCTGTCTTCTTCAACCTGCAAAATGTCTCTATAATATTAGCCTCAAATACGAATACAAATACAAATTGTACAAATACACACAAGGAAAAGCAATAAATCAATTATGAATATGATGAAACCCAGGACAGGGAACCCAGCATGAAACATGTTAGACCTGTTTACCTGCACTCTGGACTGAGTGCAGGGTGGCCATGGGGGGCTCCTCGGTTGCATGGCTCTGTTCCAATAATACATGCTTGTTCGTGCTTTCCCAATGTGATTCTTTAATTTATCAGAGGTCTCTTAACTGATTTGACATCAGAAACATTTTTCTCTTACAGTGCAAAAGAACTCAATGGCAGGATTTACTGGAAAAGGTTCAGTCACTAATGAATGTTTTCAAGTTCATGGTGAAAAGTAAATAACCATTTTTAACCTCTCAACAGTCATGGTTATCATCCACCAGTTTTTATAGAATCTGGGATCAAAAAGGACATTTATTATAACTTTTTAAAAACTATTTTATTAGAAAAACAAACAGTTTTGGAATTTATCCAAATATAGGGCCAGCTATAATGACTTAGGTTTTTGGCTAATGCTTTGAGGTCTTTCTGGTCTTTAAGTGATGACGTGACGAATCCTGCATCTGGGCCCAAACTACCCTATGTTTAATATGGCTTTTGTGTTTTAAACATGTTTTGATGCTTTATCTTGATCTATTTATTTTCAACC
>VUQR01014419.1:24267-35743 GCA_015108515.1 Hemichromis elongatus | reverse complement strand
GATCCTGACCTTAACCTCCTAAGACCCGAACTCTTCCATGGCATGCATTTTTAATTTCTCTTTGATATTTGAGCATATCAGGACCCGATGAATGTAAAAAAAAGAATTACCAGATTTTTTTTTTTATCTAATTTTTGTTTCTGAGAACAATGAGATGCACATATGAATATATTTGTTTGAAATGTCGATAGAACAGTGTCAGTATAATGTCCTCGTAAGTGGATATAGAGCACAATTTAGTATTTTAGTCTAGACAACCCAAAATGTGATGTCCACATATGTGGACGCCTGGTCCTAGGAGGCTATATTTAGATTTTGAACAAAAAGCAGAGACAGTGTAAAACACACAAAATGTCTAAAATGGAATAATGTAAAATTACTATTAATGCACTACTGTTTTAGATTGTATTACAGCTTTCTCCCCATACTGATTTCTCAGGATAAATCTGTAAACTTTGTGTTGTTTGCAGGGGAACTGGCGACACGCTATCACCAACAGGCCTGTGTCCAGAGAGGAGCTGATGATGGTCTTGGCTGATCTGGTGGGCCTGAGGATCCGAGCCTTGTACTTCACCCAGACCCAGAGACTCAGCTTGGGTGAGGTGGGCCTAGAGGGGGCTACAGCCTCAGGGACTGGAGGGCCTAGTAACACAGTGGAGAAGTGTTCCTGCCCCTCTCAGTATACTGGTGACTCCTGTGAGGTGAGTTTGAAGGCCATCTAATACATTGTATGGATAAAAGTAATTGACCACCTCCTTAAATCTTTTCTTAAAAGTGCTTAAAAGTCTCCAACGCTCTGCTGGCACAGTAACCACAGAGTTCCAGACCTCATTAACATCAGCACAAAAACTGTGTTCTGGGAGCTCCATGGCATGCGTTTCCATGGCAGCTACTCTAGGTGTAATGTGTAGGTGCCCCTGTACTTTTATTCACATGTGTGAATGGTATTCTTGCATTCTCCTAGTAAAATCAAATCAATTGTGATTAATTAGCTTGTAGCTTCAGTTTAGTTTCAGTTAATTTCATACTGGGTTTTCTTCTATCTGTTTAGTTTTTACTGTTTAAAAATCTAAATTTTTTGCTTGGTTTTTAGCTCATCCAATCAGTCAGCTCAAAGGCGAGGTCAAATTTGCTGTTTTATGGACACTTTTCCATTTTTACTCCCTAACCTTAATAAATCGTCACTCCTGATGTTCTGAACAATATTCACTTCAAGTCAAAATTGATTTTTTTAGATTCTCAGTGTTGATAAATTTTGTATGTACATAATGATAAAGAAAAAACTTCATAAAATACCAAACGATGTGATAGCCTGAAATATGGCTTTGCTACCTATAGTCGATACCGGTTGTGTCCTTTTAATTCCAATATTAAGGAAGGCTTCATTGGGACTTTCCTAATATCATTATGGTAACATGAGTAATTTGATCAATGACGCGCTGATGAGTTAACATATTTTCATGCTTTTCTGGCCACTGTTGTTACAAATCATCTAGCATTACAAGACCAGTTCTAAAAAACTTTGGAAATGTGTAAAAGGCAAATAAAAAACAGAATCCAATAATTTGCAAATCTCACAATCCCATATTTTATTCACAATAGAACATATAGAACACAAAAATATGTTTAAACTGAGACATTTTACGATTTCATAAAAAAAATCAGCTCATTTTTCCAACTTCTTTGAGGTTTGAACAGTGGCCCCTTTTTTTAAATAATAAAATGTCTCACTTTAAACATTTGATGTTTTCTTTATTTTGACGAAAATAAGGGTTGATGAGGTTTGCAAATCATTGAAATCTGTTTTTATTTACATTTTAAACAGTGTCCCAGCTTTTCTGGAATTGCTTTGCACTCAAATACTTTCTTTTGATGATGAATGAGATTAATTTGGCTTTTTGCGAGCTTCCTTAACTTCTAAGTAAATTTGAATTCAATACAGCAAATCAATGACAAGAACACGTGTCGCTTTCTTTCTGTGCTTCACACTTGTGATCGATCATGAGCTGGGATGAGCTACTACATGAGTAGCTCATCATTTAACTAAGATGTTTCACCTCACTTAGTTTAAGCTTTTAGATTAGCTTTTGTTGCAGATAACATTTGTTTAATAAGCAAGACAGTGTGGAGAAGTGCGTTGATTAAAGAGCTGGGACTCGTTTCATATTTCTAGGCTGCCTTGACATGTCTGGGCCAAGAACCGCACCCTTTACCTCACAGAAAAATGCACAAGACTGGAATTTGATGGAAAATAACATCCACAGAGCTGTGCAGCAAAATTACATAGCCCTAGGGTGGGATACGTGGTGCAATCATGCAGACATAATTTTTGTGATTATAAAATTATAATCGCTGGTGTGGATACAGCGCAGGGAAATGTAGAAGGGAAAGCTTCACTTGAATGGAAAGGGGGCTGAGTTGATCTTGTGGTTGATGTAGTTTGTGCTTCCCAGACTTGATTTGTGTGTAGTTTTCCACCCAGGAGTGGATTAAAAATGAGAACAGAGAGCGCTTATTAAAGGGGAGTACATCGTGTAAAGGAGAACATATATTATGTGAACTAGGAAAAAAAATGAAGCGCTTTTAGATAAGTTGCTTGTTTGTTGAAGTGCTGTTGCCATAGATTACTAATTACTCTTCTCTGTGTATGTGTGTGTGTGTGCGCGCTTTGGGCCGCCATCTTGGGTGTGTCGATAGGAAGTTGACTACATGTGCCCAGAGGCTATATGACAACAAGCCTTGCCTTGACGCGTGAGGTGTGGCGCATAGCAACATAGCATTACTCGTAAACCTGAGTGATTTGGCCTTAGTGCACCTAATGTGCGCGTGCCTGTAAGTACAGCCGGCACACCCAGCTGTGTCTGCTGTGTGTCTGTGCAGCGTGATTCAGGTGTGAGTTTCATACCTGTGCGGTCTATTGATGTCTAACTAGCCTCCTGGTTATGTATTCTTGCACAAACCCTATTATAAATCACACACGTATACAGAGAATATTAATGAATGGTAATACCGTGTTTAATGTTTTACCGTACTTGCTTTTCAAGCTAAAGGGTCTATTACGACAGCCTTTTAACTTTAAAGTAAACACAGCAGCATTTGCAATAGTTTAATTTTCTTTTTTTCCATGATGAAGTTGATTTCTTTTCAAGGCATTCGCATCCTACACACATTTTTTTTACTGTAAAAAAAATAGAATAGTTTATTCCTAACATGTCAATATAACTAAAATATCAAGAGAAAAGAAAAACTTCAACATCAAACATCAATTTTTCATGAATTTCTTTTTGTCTAAATAACGTTTATGCTCAAAAATGTGTCTTGAACCCATTCTGTGTGCGTGTGTGTGTGCATGTGTATAAGAACAGGAAAGGGACAGACACAACATGTAAGCACTTGTGTCTTGCGTCTGCAAACACTCATGCTGAGCTGAGAGACTGAGTCAGGTAAATGGGTGTGTCTTCTTTGTGCCCGTGCGGTTGAGTGCGAGCGTGTGCATTTAAGAGGCCGAGGGAGAGAGTGGCAGATTATTTCACGCGGACTAAACCAGGGAATGTCAGACACCTATATGGATAGATATTGGCGTAGAAGGGTTCTGCTCCAGACCCTGATATATTGGACTTTTATTGGACTTTGCTGCGCTGGGCACAGGCCTGTTGACAGGGCAGAGCGACCCCAGCACAGCAGACTTTATGAGAGATGGGCTCAGAGGATACAATACCCTAAGCTCACTGACCGGGCAACTCAGAGGATTGAGTATCCATCGATAAATGACGGAGAGCAGATGCTTCAATATCCATCTATTGATGACAGTGATGCCAGTTCTCAGATTCAGGTAAAAATCAAAGAGGGTGTGATGCATGTTATTTATACTTTTGCTCTGAGTTACACTGCGTCAAGTGTAGATCCCTAGTCACAGGAAGACTTATCTCTGACCACAAAAGGGCGTGCTAAAAGTTAACCATTAATCTGACTGAATTCAGATTAACAGTTAAAAGTTAAATATTGAAAGTTCATTTCTGCCTGAATTTTCACACTTCCTGACACCAAACAGAGGTACATTCATCCTCTATGATAACATGTTCCCGGTTTGGTATTGGGTTGTACTATTTTTTTATATTACCCAAAAGGTGTGCAATATGATATGAAATGTAGGCAGACAGATTTTTTTTAATTGTTAATAGCTCATGGTAGTTTTCAAATTTATACGCAACATTTTTGAAAATCACATTTTAAGAATGACCAAAAATCCCTGCCCTCTCCTCATATTTCTCAGTATATTATTAAAAGTATACTTCTTTTAATATACTTCTGTCAAAGTTCCGTGAACATAAAATTGCCTTTAATATAGATGTGCTTATATGTCTTCCCATTTGTGTTTTTCTTCTTCAGAAATGTGAGCTTGGTTACTACAGAGATGGCAGCAATCCTTTCCTGGGCGTCTGTGTTCCCTGTGAGTGCAACGGTCTCTCCGATGAGTGTGAAGACAGGACGGGGCAGTGCCTGGTAAGAAATACACTTAACTCATATCTCCTTTTATGACTCCATGACCACTGGTATGTAGAAAGAAACAGACATGAACAACCAAGGATGACTACTTCATCCCAGCTGACTCCATTGTGATGCACCGTTTAGTCAGAGTCCAGACCCTCTCATCTACAGGCCTTATTTTTTGGCACACATTTATTGCACAACCCTGCCTCCTTTCAGTTGTTGCTGTATTGTTGTTGTTGTTGTTTTAAATTACCATAAAAAGAATGTTTTGTTATGACTTATGTGATTTCCCATTTTTGTACTTCCTCACTTACTTTCCATTGATGGATTTACCCTAATGCAATTCCTAAACTCAGCTTTGTTGTATTATTATGATATAACACACTCAAGACTGGGCTTGTGGATGCAGTGCATGCGTGGCTGCACACATTCAAAGCCAAATGGACACAGTAAATAAATCAAACACACTGCTGATGGTTTTGGCTGGGGCTTGTTTTTCCCCTATTTCCCTTCAGGTGTTTGTTTCCAGGAGATAAACGTGTCTGTCAAATGCTAACTTTTTTTACTCATTATATATCCATTATTATCTTTTTAGATCTTCATCTGCCCTGTTTAAATGTGTGTTTTTCAGAACTGTCGGTACAACACAGCTGGGGACCGATGTGAGCGCTGCAAAGAAGGTTACTATGGAGACGCAGCTCTCAGGACGTGCAGAGCATGCCCATGCCCATTCTCTACAGAGAAGTGAGTTAAAAAAAATTAAAAATCAAAGCCTAAAGTGCTATATTACAATTGCACTTATAATTTTGTGACTAAAATAATCTCTTTATGGGTGTGCAGTTATGCGGTAGGTTGCAGAGAGGTGTATGGAAACATCGAGTGCATATGCAGAACAGGCTACGCTGGTAGCAGGTGTGAGAGGTGAGTGTCCCTGCATAGAGTCATCAGGCTGTTATGTAACTGTGTGCAGTCGAAACACTGATGATTATTTCAAATTTGTCTTCTTACTTTTCTTGGGAAATCTTTTTTCCATAGGTGTGCTCCTGGTTACTATGGTGATCCACTGGTCCCAAGAGGAAGTTGTCGCCCATGTAACTGTGCTGGCAATGGCAACAGCTGTGACCCCAGAACTGGAGGTAAGTTTGTGGAGCCTAATTCTTAAAGAAAAAAAATGAAGCCTTACTTCACAGATCGATTATGAGACATTTGAATTATTTCCGGCTTAATTTTTAAATGTGCGCTTTTTAATGTTTTTGGGTTTTTTTTCAGTTTGCAAGAATGCACTGGAGCCTGGAGACACAACCACAGATGAACACTGCCAAGGTAAATTAAAAGAAAGACTCAAGGCCGTACGGCGTGACATGCCATTTGCATTACATTGGTTTTGATTCTTTGCTAATCGCATTCTCTTTTGTATTTCAGAGTGTGATAACTGTGCCGAGACTTTATTACATGAGTTAGAGCAGCTGGATAATGACTTGGTAAAGATTAAGGCTGAGCTGGACAATGCCACTGCCAGCACCTCCTCTCGGGACAGGCTGAAAAAGCTGGAGAAAGCTTTGGCAGACACCAAGGTAACACATTAATGTACTGTAGCACTGCACTATAACTCTGAGAGAGCCATCAGATTGTTTAGAAGTTGTCCTTTGCACACTTAGTATACACGCACGCAAACAGTGTGGTACATAATGGGAATATGTTCAAAGATGATAAGGACAACCAGAGAAAGTGTGTTTTGCTCCACAGCCTTAATGGGGCTTAGAGTTAGCATGAGTTGAAGACCATTGACGGGTGTTTATGCTATCATTCCTCTACTCGTACTTTCTGTGGTTCACTCACTTCATTTTTCTGCTCCCTTCAAATCACTTCTGTTATGAGGCGCAAGTGAATAAGTCTAGAAACAAACCTCATCTGCCTCATGTTTCAGTATCTACCGCTTCAAAATCGGACTTGAAATTTTTGCTACTGTAACTTTCGCAGGTTCTTTATAGCAAATTCCGCTCTGATGTCAACACACAAAAACTCAAAGTCGACCAGCTGGAAAACGACATGGACACTCTCGAAGACGACATTCAGTCCCTCAAAGACAAGGTATAGGATGCCTAATATGTTATTAATATTCTTTCATGTGCTGATATGTCAGGAATAGTGTGTGAATGTGTGGGATTGTGTTATTTATTAAGGCTGACCTGAGTGCTTCTGAGGCTGACAATGCAGTCGCGGATGCTGACAAAACCCACAAGAGAGCCAAGGATTTGAAATCAAAGATCGAGCAGATTCTCAAGAAAATCACTGGTAATGTTAATTGGAAGCTTAACTCTGTCCTCCTTATTTGTCCTTTGTTCTGTTTATATTTGTTCTTCTGTTATAGATTTAATGGTACTGTCAGTCCTTTAATATTAACTGCATGTGTGTTTGCTTTTGTTTGCTTGAAGATCTACTGAAACAACTTGAGAATCAAGATAGCAGGGGTGATGTGCCCGCAGAAAACTTTCTAACAGTACTGAAGGATGCTCAGCGCATGGTGAACGAGATGGAAGACAAGAATTTCACTCCTGAGTTGACAGCCGCAGAGAAAGAAAGCAATGAAGCCAAGAAATGTATGACAGACTCAGTAAAACCTTCCAAAATCCTCAAAGTACCTGATTATAAGACGTGATTTCTGAATGCAGAAAAGGTTAAACATTAACGTCAAATAACATTCCCATTATTTACTCTCTATTCTTCAGTGCTTGACTACATCAAAAATAATGTAAGTAAGCAGTGTGATGTAAACGAGGCTGCAGCGTATCAGATTCGAGGTCTTCTGAATGGTTATGAAGCCAAGCTGGAAGAGCTGAACAAGGCCTTGAAAGATGCAGCGGGCTTAGTGAAAAATGCCAATGCCCAGAATGGCCTGAATGCTAAGACACTAGGAGATCTGCAGGTAATGAATAAAAGAGGTGCTATGAAGCTAATTATCTACAATGACCACACATGCATGTTAATTAATAGTTTGCAATTTTGTGTGAAGGACTCGAGCTGCTTTTTGCTTTGTTTTAGTAGTCAAATATATCTTGTATAACACTTTTGACTTGCATTATAAATATATCATATTATCAACACAGTAAAAGTGCCTCAAGTGTTACTCTTATGGTAGTTTTTAATGCAGCAGGGATTGTCTCTCTAATTGAGCTGATTCCTTTGTTTTCTACAGAAACGCACCAAAGACTTAAAAAACGAGCGGAAGATAGTCGAGGATCAGATGACCTTGGCCAAGAATGAGCTACAGAAAACAGAAGAGTTGGTGAAAATGCTTTTAGACAATAAAACGGTACATTTGGCAAATCTACGTTTTTCTTTTTTTACCTCAAATATTCCATCCACTGAGATTTATGCACCCCATATTTACCTGATTTATAATATGAACCAAAACATTTCAACTATGTATCCTACCTTTCACTCACATCTTAAACACTGATTGTTTTTGTTCATTGTGCGAGGTTGAGGTCAGTGTTATTTTGTAGTATTGCGACTTTACCTGCACCCGTTCACCTGCCCCTTTTCCTCTGTAGGAGTATGAACAGCTGGCAGCACAGCTGGATGGCGCCAAGACAGATTTGACCAGGAAAGTAAATGAGATTTCTAAGGCCGCGGCCAAGAAGGACATCGTGGAGGCTGCAGAAAACCATGCTAAAAACCTAGAAAAGATTGCAAAGGACATTGAGGAGTATGTAAACCAAACATTTAATGAGCAGTTTTAGTGACATGGGGTTAGCCGTTTATGATATATAAGATTTCCCTGTGTTTTATAAAAAAGTGTTATTAAATAATTCTCTGTGTGCCTGGGTTTTTTTTCTTTCCATGACATTTTGTACAATAGTACCGTAAAGAATGCAAGTGGACGAACTGAGGTGCGCAACGCGAAAGATGCTATCGAGGCCTACAAGAATATCACAGATGCCATAAATGCAGCTGAGGCAGCTGCTAAGGAAGCCAAAGTTGCTGCAGAGAGCACCTTAAATGTAAGTCAAGCATTTAAGTAAACATACAGATGCTTTTACATGTGCTTTTTGACATGAAGTAAATTTAGTATTAGACGGGATTTTCAAATAAATTCGGAGTCATTTAAAAATAATTTTTTTTTCTTGATTTAGAATGTAACAAACCAGAAGCTCACAGAAAAAGCGAAAGAGCTGAAGAGTCATAGTGAAGACCTACTGACTGAGGCAAAGCAAACGGAGAAAGACCTTAATGGTATTCAATCATCTTCTTAAGTTATCGTATTTACAATAACCCAAAAGAGCAGATGCTTATTCTCAGTTTCCACAAACAGACACTGCTGCCAACGTCACTGACCTGAATAAGCGGATTAATGCTGCCAAGAAGAAGAAGAAAGCTCTTGAGAAAGACCTTCTCGATGCACAGGGACAGTTAAAAGACACCACGAGAGGTAGAGTAATGCAAGTCATGTGGTTATTTTAATCAGTGTATTGGGAAGAAATATTTAGATCTAAACTACTTAAACTAATTTTTTTCTTTTGATTTTTTTCCCCACCAGATGACATTGCAGCTAAGATAGAAGAGGCCAAGCAAAAGGCAGCTTCAGCCAATCAAACAGCCAGTGACACTATGGACAAACTCAACAAAATGAGAAAGGAACTTGATAAGATCCATGTCTCTCCTGGGAGCTCTAACCTAAACGGGATATTGGACGATGTCAACCGGACAGGTGAGATTTTAGGCCCAATCAGCAATACTTTTGCATTTCCTTTTTTTCTTCAGTTTTTAATGCACTTTTAGAAAATGTTTACATTTTTTTTCTCTCACCTTTCTCGTTTTTTTAGTGAATAACTTGCTAAACACCATCCCATCTCTGAACAATAAGATCTCAGCAGTAGAGAACCTGACCTCTCAGTTCTCACCCATCAGCAACATATCTGAAAACATCAAAATGCTCAAAGATCTCATTGAACAAGCCAGGGATGCAGCTAACAAGGTAAGGCTGTTCTGTAAATACAGCTATTAAGTTTTACTTTCAAGCAAAAGATAAACATACCCGTTCCCTGTATAATATCTTTACTAGCAGGGCTTCATTTTTCCTTTTTTCATATTATTTTTTCTACAGGTTACAATCCCTATGAACTTCCAAGGTAATGGTCATGTGGAGCTTCATCCACCAAAGAATCTGGATGATCTGAAAGCCTACACAGCCATGTCTCTGATGCTACAGAGACCTCCAGGCCGGGGAGATGGAAGACGCAGACGCCGTCAGGCCACAGAAGATGACATGTTTGTGTTATACCTTGGCAACAGAGATGTAAGTATTCCCAACTGCATATGAACATTTCAAAGCTGTGATTTTTTTTTTTTTTTATATTCTGATTTTTCAACCCGTGTCCTGCAGTCTACAAAGAACTACATAGGTATGGTTTTGAGAAGCAATGAGTTGTATGGTGTGTACAAGCTCAATGGCGTTGAGTACGAGATGAAAACAGGAGCCATCACCAAGTCTACACCTGAGCCTGCCACATTTGATAGGGTGGACCTGCGCAGGTAAACATCCTTCAGCAAATACTGTCTCAGCATTTTAAATGGCAACACAAATAAAAAACGTATTATCGATGCTAATATGGTAGGTATGATTAAAACAATTATTTGTTTTTCCCCTTTTATGATTTAGAATTTACCAGGATGCAGAAATGATCCTTACCAAAGCTGTAACCTCAAACACAGACTCTGTAACATTTATGAAGGACAATCAAGGAAAAGAGTCCAAGGATCTCCTGGATCTCAGTCCCGAGGAAATTGTTTTCTATGTTGGAGGCTACCCAGCCAACTTCACTGTAAGGAGCACAGATATTTAAAACATATTACTATTCATCTGTTTTTATTTTACTAATACCCTTTTCTGTTTTTCTCCTCATCAGCCTCCAGCTTCCCTCCGATACCCCAATTACACGGGCTGCATTGAATTTTTCTCCGTTAACGACAAATCTGTCAGTCTCTATAATTTCAAAAGACAAGACAATATTAATAAGGTGACTCCATGCAGCAGGTACGTCATGTGGCGATTAGTATTGTGTGCAGCTAAACACTACATTTTGTGAAACTGCCATTTAACTTGTAGTTTAATCAAGGGTTTAAATCTTTCGTCTTGACTCTTTATAATGTACTCTCTGTGGCTTGAATGGTTAAAAACGGCTTTTTCACCCCTCTTTGGTAGTTTTGTCACAAGATATATTATAAAATACAAGAAGGTCTGGCCCCTTAGAGGCAAAATATAAGCTGAATAGTGTAGTGGTAAGACTACACACTTTCAGAGCGGGAGTTCGATTCCCGTATCCAGTAAGGGTCCTGGCTAGACACCATGCTAAAAACCAAGCCCTGGAATGGCGCAGCTATGTCTGTAGCCTGTCCGCAGCTCAGACACAAGCGTTTCACTACATGTTGTACTCTGTATGATTTTGTATGTGACAAAAAAAGGTTGTTTGTTTGTTTTGTTATAAAGAAATAAGGGGTGACTCAAGACTTTTTCACAGTGCTGCATGTGTTACTATATTCTATTACTCTTATCAGTTTAAATGACATTAAGTTTAGCAATAATTAATACGTGTCTCACTGATTTTCCATTACAGGTATGTTAAACGTCCTGATACAGACTACTACGAAGGCACCGGATTTGGCCGAGTGCAGGTGGTTAGAGGGAGCTACTTCGGCGTCACTATGTCTGTTAATACGCGCTCAGATAACGGCCTACTCATATATGTAGGAAATGAGGTAAATTCTGTTCATGTGATACTTTAAAAACAAATATATGTCTTGATAAACTGCAAATAAAATTCTGTACACTATTTACAAGAACTTGATTACCTTCTTTGTCTCACAGGACCAGTACTTCTATGTCACCATGGAGAGGGGTGTCATTTTTATACATAGTTCTTTGTTGGAAACACCAGCTTCTAGTAAGCAGGAGCATTTCCCGGTAAGATGCTTTTTTTTTTTT
>VUQR01014419.1:9605-24247 GCA_015108515.1 Hemichromis elongatus | reverse complement strand
TTTTTTTTTGCAGTCAAACACATTCTTAAGGATAATTATTATTACTTGTCTATTGCAATTCAAAGCACCTGTCATCTGACAAATTTGCTGCTATTTGCTATCTTCAGACAAAAGACTGGGTTGATATACAATTCTATGTGAAAGCAAGGAAAGACTTTACTGTGCGTATGGGAAGTACTGGTGGGGGAAGTACTGAAGAAGTCGCCAAAGGCCAAGCTGACTTCGACACACAAAACATTAAAGATGTCTATATTGGTGGTGTATCTCACGAATTGAGGGAAAGGTATGTGTATGCACGATTCCTCCATTTAGTTTGTGTTGTGAAATAGTCTCATTTTCCCACTTTGTTGAGAATAACTATTTTTTTTTTGGTTTCTCATAAAGACATAACATCACTATACAGCCATTTAAAGGATGTGTGAAGAATCTGAAGCTGAATAGAATCGTTAAGCCTTTTGATGAAAAAGTGGGCATCACTAAAGGCTGTCCTGCAGAAGCGCTGGTATGAAGTCATCCTCTACATCCCTACATTCCTACCATTCATGTGTCATCTAATGTGTAAATTGACACCTTCTGTGTTCTTGTACTTGTGTTCTTACAGAGTGTACGTAAAGCAGAGTTCACTTTAGGAAGCGCTCTCTCAGGTAACCTTGCAGGCTTTACTCTGGATAACGACGTGACTGTTTCCCTTGGATTTAAGAGCACAGAGAATCAGGGTCTTATTTTGCGAAACAAACAGCAGGTCAGGCCTTCAACTTATTTTTGACATCTCTTGCAACTATGAAATTTGAGATCTGATTTTTTTTTTTTTTTGTATTTAGATCATGTAAAGAAATGCTTCCTTTTTTCTATTTTTCAGGCTAACGGGATTGACCTTGGAATGGAAAATGGCTACGTGACTCTCGATTTCAACAACAAGATGTTGAAATCTACCAAACAGTACCATGATGGGCGCTGGCATTACGTGACTGTGACGAAAAGAAGCGGAGGGTATGGAGGAAGCGATGATGTTCCATTCATGATCACTTAATACAATTAGTTATACTTTAATAGCGAGTGACGTTTTTACGATTCGATACGGACACTGTGGGCACAGCTCCATGTACCATGTTGGCGAACACCAGACACATAAATGTAGTTTGGAAAAATGCTCTTAATAAATGCTTCTAAAGCATACATGTACAACATTTTTTTTCCAGGATCCAGATGATTATTGATGATGAGGATAAAGGTCAGGAGCAGAGCAGGAACCACATCATACCTGACACAAGTGGCTCTCTCGTGCTGGGAAATGAGAATTTCAAAGGCTGCATTTCCAACCTCTACACGAGACGGTAAAATTCCCCACGATTTTAAAATACTTTTACATTTATGGAGTCAAACTGTGGTTATGTGCCGTGTCATATATATTCATTTTCTTTAATGGGTGTGATTTTATTTTATAATTCATGGTGATTTCAGGCCAGCGAATCTGTACAAAGCTGAGGACCTCAGCATCTTCCAGCATACTGGAGAGGTCTTCAGAGATGTGTGTTCTCCCTTGACTCCTGTTCAACTGATGCTGGACCGTATCTCTAAGAAGGTGAGGGATTTTTTTACATTTCCACAGCATTAATTTTGGTTTTCTGAACAAATGGAAAAAAACATAGATTTGGATGAAATAATTTCCCTTTTTACAAACCAGATCATCATGTTTTTAAATCCATATAACAAAGCCATAGAATGTAATAGCAAAAATGTAAAATTTAAATTACGTTATTAACATGTGAAGCTTGATTTCTTTCCTTGAACGTAAGTTATACCAAGTTTTCATATTCTTTTGAAGTTTGCTTTAACTGTCTTTTCCTTGTTGACAATGTTCACATTTCCAGAGATGAAGAAGAAGGAGTCCTAACACCTGCTGATGCTGACAAGAATCTAATACTGTTTGAAAAACTGCCTTCGCAAACCACAGTGTTATGTAGCTTATGCACCAGCTCATTCATCTCCAGTGTACTTCAATAAAAAAAAACTGCATGAAATGAATGGCATGAATGTTTCAATTAACCATATTAATTACAAAATGTATTGTGTTTCAAAGTTGCTACTCTATTTAATTTAAGTATCTACAAATCTGTTAATAACAACCTTGAAATTGTTTCATGTCTCTTCTCTTTCTTCCACGTAACACTCTAATAATCAATCACAAGCATGTTCCCACTAACATACTGATGCAAAGTTGTGCCTCGTTATTGAAAATGATGAATATGGCAGCCTCACTTATTTCATGGAGTGCCACTCATAATGCTTTAGTAGCTGCTTTCACCTTTAACACTGATAAAATCAAATAAAAAATAACAGGGATTCATCTGAATTTTGCAATATTTTCTTGCCAATTCTCTTCTTTAGCTGTTAAAGTTCACATATTTATTTTTTTATGGTATTTGACAAAAGGCCAAATGATATATTTCAAATGCTGTTCAAAACACACACCAAACATGAACCCTGGCTGATGCAGCCTACCTTAGCCCTGTAACATTTTGTGTGTTGATTTACAGACACGCTGGTCTACACTGTAATAAACTAAACAAGTGTAGAAGCATATCCTGAGTTGAAATGAGAGTACATCGCCATGCCATATGTAGAGCTCACTCATTAGGTACCATTAACATTCAAATCTTTCTTCAAAATCACTAACCTCACACTACTGGTGGTCACAGCTGCCCTCGTGTGCTCATCCTCGCTATAAAAATTGTCCTTTTTTGATTTGGAGCAATTATTTCTCTGAAAACCTTCAACCCACAATTATT
The DNA here is from genome assembly GCA_015108515.1 of Hemichromis elongatus. Taxonomy (NCBI): domain Eukaryota; kingdom Metazoa; phylum Chordata; class Actinopteri; order Cichliformes; family Cichlidae; genus Hemichromis; species Hemichromis elongatus. Next base: position 21,458 of record VUQR01014419.1, on the reverse strand, counting down.
TTATTGAATAATGAATTTTCAACTGCTGAATGGGTTTAAATGTGGGACAATAATCAACTGACACTACACCCTGCACTTTATTGAAAACAAGCCCAAAAAAAGAAAAACAACAAATTGTTGAAGATGTTGTGCTCTCAAAAAAAGGTCATGGTGCACTGGGTTTTCATATTCAGTAATCATCCTACTGTTTCAGATATGTAAGCTGGCCCTCATACATTTTTTTTATTTTTATCATACCACGACCTCCTCGGCCACAACAGTGCTGCGTTCCTATTCTCTGCAACTCAAGCGATCGTCGGCGTTTCTTGAATGTAGGCCAGACTGAAACACTGGCAACCTCCTACTTTTTTTTTTTTACACTGATGCTGAACAGTTTAATATGCACAAATCAAACACATGTGTGCGTAAACAGAAAGATGGTGGGAGTTATGCTACTCCAAGAGAATGCGGTCATTAAAACTCCAAAATATACCCACCATACCAGCGGCTGTTATGACCCACCGTTTAGCATCAACAAGAACGCTAAAAGGCAGAATCCAGTTTTCTGAAATGTTTCTCAATGTGTTGAGTTTATGTTCTGCATCACAACAGAAGCCAAACATGATGGATAAAAGATAAAAGAGACCAAACCATTTTTAATCTATGATTAAAAGCAGATAATATGAGCAGATTAAAAGTTTTAAAAGGACACGTGCAATATTAAAGATTTTTGAATGTTTTCTGTTATTTTAAAGATCGATGATTGAATGTAATTTAAGAAAAACTAAGAAATCAACTGATAAATAAAGTAATGATCATCTTCATTCACTAAATTTCACACCTGTGGGTGAAACAGGGCTTTCCCCCCTTTCTGACGATGCAATCAAGAATATATGCAGTATTTTCATTTACAGTATCACAGTTATTCTTTTTTTTTTTTACTACATGTTGTACCATCGCTGACAGAGTGGAAGCAATAATCCAGAGACTTAACCAAGGAGTCCTGAGCTGTTAAAGGGAAAACTGTTGCTGACGGTTTCTGTTGTGTTTGTGTTGTTTTAGGATGATGTGAAACCTGTGGGCAATGAGAGTATGTCAGCATGTGCGTTACCAGCCATGGATCAACATGCTTATCGCCTTGGAGGGACTGTTAGCAGGCTGAGCTACAGCCTTCCTCTACAGGTCCTGCAACCCAGGTAAGTAAACACACTTACACACAATCATGCATATGTATAAATCCGTAAGTGTAAAGTGTACTTGTTATAGTATTTATCTATTTTTTTGGTTCTCCACAGACCACATTTCTCTCTTGAAGTCAGAACTCGGTCTAATGAAGGCATGCTGTTCTTTGCTGCAACCAGAGGAGGGCAATCTCATCTTGCTTTATACATGTCGAAGGGCAGGATCAGGCTTTCTGTGGGCAAACAGAAGATCTTCAACCGAGAAAAGTACAATGATGGAAAATGGCACACGGTCAGTTCATTGCTTTTATATCAACAAAAAACCCTACTAAATTATAATTGCTTAAAAAAAGTTAAACACTTTATGTTTATAGGTCATGTTCAGTTTGGAAAAGAAGAAATTCCGGCTGGTTGTAGATGGAATTAGAGCTCAGGATGGGCAGCTGACTAATGCCGAGTTGTCATCCATGAAGCAGCAATTTCTATCCCCTGTCTACTTGGGTAGTACCCCGCATTCCCTTCACAAAGAGTTAAAGGTTAAAAAATAATAATAATAATAATGCATATTTTACACAAGTAATTAAATTTAGTGTCTATTTATTTTATAAACTTGTTATGCTTTTACTTTCAGTCGAAGGGCCTTCCAAAGCACAGTGTGTCTGGCTGTGTACGCAATTTTAAGATGAATGGAGCGCAAATGTCAAATCCAACCAAAAATTATGGTGCTGGGCCCTGCTTTGAGGGACAGACACAAAGAGGCGCTTACTTCTCAGGGAATGGAGCACACATCATTGTCAGTGAGTAAATCTCTCTTCATAACAATCTGATGGAACCACACAGCTGGTCTTTTAAAGTTTATTTGATTAAGGAACATCATCACAATTTTCTTTTTAATTTTGTTATATTAGATGAATAAATAATAACAATAAAATATACTGGAAAAAGCAATTTCCTAGTCAAAATGCAATGTGAACGCTGAAAATGTGACGGCTCGACTTGCTGAATAAGCTTAATTGCCTAAGATTGCCAACACATCAGCTGGCTTAAGTGTAAAAAGCAAGAGTACCAAAAACTGAAAAATGTGCTGAATAAAACTTAAAAAGTACCTAAAATAAACTTATATTTAGAAAAATAAATCACAACTTGAAGCAGAAGCTCATCAAAATGTCCCCACCTAAAACTCACACACACAGACACACACAAGGGAGTGTGACAGTGGGTGAGAGAGTATGTGCCTCTGTGTTTCTATGCCAATCAGTCAGTCTGAATCTTCTGAATTTGAATCCACCAATCAGGAGCAGCTTGAGTCTGCTGAGATTACCCAGAAACAAACAGTTGGAGCATGAAAGTTGTAGGTCTCGGTGACAAACGTTTGACTCTGTGAGCACAAAGAGACATTACTGAAGCAGGGCACGTATTTTTTGTGTCTCTCTGAAATTTTTATAAAATTTAAACTGTCACTGTTTGAAAATAGTAAAAAATAGCAAAATAAATAAATAAAAATAGCAAAACCTGAAGAGTCTTATGTCTTAGGATGATTTAATTTTTGAATTTTTTTCTATAGCTCGAAGTATAATAAACTAGTTTCAAAATAGAGTGGGTTTGAAGGGAATTTGAAGATTCATTTCAAATTAAAGAAAAAAATAATTAATAATAATTAAATAATTTTAAAAAGTATGAAACTTACAAAAAAGAAAAGTTTCCTAGAAAAAGCCAAACGTTTTGATACTACAATAGCGTCTGTAGCACAAAGTATGTGAAAGTATTTAAGTGCCAAAAAACGTGCAGAAGGGTAACAATAGTTTGAATGCTTAAACAGCATTCGCACTAATAAATCGTTTTGTATTTTCTGCATTTCAGATGATTCCTTTGTTGTGGGCTCCAGCTTTGAGCTGCTGTTTAACATTCGTCCGCGGAGTCTGACGGGACTCCTGCTTCATGTAGGTGTGTACAGCAAGACTCCAAATGGACTGGCGATGGGTCACTATCTCATTATCTATATGTTCAGAGGAGAGGTGAGACCACATATCTGTTTGTCATTTCCATTTTAGTTTTGTCAAGCTCAAAGGTACTTGTGAATAGAAAAAGGTCTCTTGGTTCTGATATCTTCTGATCTGATTTATCAAACTGATGTTTTTCTTCCTGTGTAATAAATATGAACCGAGTTTGCAATTTCTGTTCAGCATGCAGAATCAGACACTATATTCAATTTGACCTAAATTTGCAAGTGTGACTCAAAACACTGGGTTTGGACGTGTTTCTGTTTGTAGGTGGTTGCACGAGTGAACAATGGAAATGGAGAATTCATGGTGTCAGTGAAGCCAAAAGCTTCTTTATGTGATGGACTATTTCATAAAATTTCAGGTAAAACCCCAATAACATGACTCGAGCTGTCATTAAGACCTGATATATTTTGTACAATGCACGTCAAGTCTATCTATTTATTATTTTTATGTTTAGTAATCAAGAGGAAGAATGTTGTGCAACTGTATGTGGACACACTGGACAACTACAAGATTGGACCACCATTTTCCAGTATACCTTTGACCAAAGACCCGCTGTATGTGGGTGGCATTCCTGGTAAGTGTAAATCATCTAATTTGAGTGAATGAAAAGTTTTGTTTTGTTTGACTGAAACGTAAGCACATATTTTAATTAAACTATATTTTTGCACTCACAAGCCACTTTTGCCTTCAGAACTGCCTTAATTCTTTGTGGCACAAATTCAAAAATTTACTGAAAATATTCCTCAAACATTTTGACCCATACTGCCATGACAGCATCACGCAGTTGCTGCAAATCTTACAGCTGCACAACAGTCATGTGAATCTGCAGTTCTGCCACATCCCAAAGATGCTCTCTTAGATTACATCATTTATTATCTGGTTACTGGAGAAGTCTTTTGAGTACAGAACACTGTCATGTTCTAGAAACCAGTTTGAGATTATTTGGGATTTGTGACATGCGTTGCTATCCTGATGGCAGCAGCATCAGAAGACGGGCACACTGTGGTCATAAAGAGATGAACACGGTCAGGGGGACAATACTCCGGTAGGCTGTGGTGTTTAAATGATGCTCAGTTGTTACTAAGGGGGCCAAAGTGTTCTAGGAAAATATCCCCCACACCATTACAACATGCCAGAACCGCTGACTCAAGGTAGGACAGATCCATGCTTTTATGTTGTTCATGACCCTACCATTCAAATGTCGTAGCAGTAATCGAGACTCATCAGACAAAGCAACATTTTTCAATCTTCTGTTGTTCAGTTTTGGTGAGTCCATGTCAAGTGTAGCCTCAGTTTCCTGTCCTTAGCTGACTGCACTGGCACCTGCTGTACACCATCATTTTCAAGGTTTGACATGCGATGCCTTCCTGTAGCTTCTGCCTTGCAGTGGACAGCCAGTGCAATCCTTACTAACTTTTGGATATTTTCTCTTCTTTGTTTCTCTGTAAACTCTAGTGAGGGTTGTGTGAGAAAATCCCAGTAGATCAGCAGTTTCTGAAACACTCAGATTAGCCCATCTGGCACCAACAACAATGCCGTGTTCAAAGTCACTTAAATCACCTTTCTTCCCCATTTTGATCCTTGGATAAACTGTGTTTTCCTGAATTCTCAGAAACTTTATATAAAACGTCCCTGAACTCCGATTTTCCACTTGAAAAATTTTGAGCTGACCAACATACTTGTACATACACCAACATTCAACATGGCGGAACTGAATGTAAACAGTAGTAAAACTGTAAACTTTTAATCTGTCTTGCCACTGTTGTGTATTTTTGACTCACTAAATATACCAGATGCAGGGCATAGATCAAGCTCTGTTCATAAATGTGTTTTTAAAGCACATAAAAATAATTATTGTGCTATATTGCTAGTGATATCTGAATGGCTCTGCCTTGCTGAGAACCAAAAAAAAGCCTGTTTTTTTGGCTTTTCCTGGAATTTTCCGACATCCGAGTTCTGAGGTATCTGGAACATGGCAGGTGCTCTTGAACATGTCCACATGTCTAAATGCATTGAGTTGCTGTCAGGTGATTGGCAGATGGATGGAAGATGCATTTTTATATGGTATATATACAATATAAAGTCATATTGGAGATATAATACACAACATGAGATTTGTCAAGACAAGTCAAGAGATTTATTATCTATCCCCTTAATAAAATGTACATCTTTCTTTAAAAATCCCTTTAGCTATAGTCTTAATGTCACAGCTTAACACAAAATAGACTGAAAAAATAAAATCACTAACCTGTACCTTTCTGCTGCAGCGATATTAATGCAGCAGAGGCTTCCTGTCACATCCTCCTTTGTTGGATGCATCCAGGACATGAAGATCAACAGTGAACCGGTCTCCTTCGAAAGGCCGTCAAGCGTGTTTGGTCCAGTCAACCTCAAGGAGTGTCCAGGTTGAACATAAAGATCTCCTCAAATCATCAGTAAACAATCCCTGGGACCATGTCCACCACCAGCTATGTGCAATCTGTTACTATGACAGAGAATGTGTTAGCACGTGAGAGTGTGTGTGTGTGTTTCAACGTGAGTGTGTTTGGATGAATGTACGAGAAAAATAAATATATGAGCAGCAGCTTACAGGCTCATAATGTTTGCTGTTAAGTTAAACATGTCTATATTTATTTAGTGTAATGTCGCGTATTGCATCACCAATTACAAATACATATTTTGACATCTGCAATAAACTCTTGTTGGTCTATTCAGTCTCTACTGACTATCAAATGCTACTGAATATGCTTGTAAGTGGTCAGTGCTGTGTTACAGTCAGCCCAGCACTTTCAGAAAACAAGTAATGCCTTTGGTGCTGCAAAAGAGATCAAGATTATTAAATGATGTACTTTTGGTTTGCTTGTTGGACTCAATAGATTATACTAAGAAAAATGATGTTTACACCCATGATTCTCAATTCAGTGACATTTCAGGGGTTGCTAAGCTATTCTGTATTCATATCCACAGAATTTTAACTGGCTTAAGAGACATGGACTCTTTGCACATGTTTTAAAACCACGTGTTTTTCTCCCCCACTGTTGTATTACTGTTCTGATGTGATTTTCCATTTTGCATTCCCTTTGCATGAGAATATGGATGTATATCTTACGGTAGTTACACCAGATAACAGCGTGTACTAAATTTTGTTTCTATGAATTAAATAACGAATATACCTAGATGCCATTAGAATAAGTTTGGTTAGTCGTGTTTGGGACCATTGCAAAAGTAATGACAGGGGAAGTATTTTTAGGTACTTGTATTCGCAAAAAAAAAGGTGTTTACTTTTCTAAATTGTGCATTTATGCCGGACTTTAAATAAGAGTATATCTCAATATGATGTAAAATCAACTTTAAATTGGACACATTGTACATGCATTCCTGTCTTGTGGCAACTGATTTTTAAGCCATTGTGTAACCTGTCTGAATAATATTCTTTATGAATACCTGTCAGTGCCATAAATAAATAATGGACTTTTGATTAAGGAAACAGCTTGGGAACTATTAACTTCCACTTGTTATGGTTCATACTTAGCAATTAATGTACAGTGCTGTGCAAAAGTCTTGAGCCAGCCCCTATATTTTTATATTTTGCTTCCAAGCTTCCAAGCAGACAGACTTTCTTGTAGTTTTTTTAAATTAAGGGATGACCTGGTGTTGAGTCTACAGATAATAGCCACCTAGAAAAGAATCGATTTTAAACTGTATGTTTAGGCACTTTTGTATCAGCATCCTGTTGCAAAAGCTCATTAGAATTATACAAACTGGTTTTGTATGGATGTTTGTACATGGTTCAGTGTCCTATTTCCCATTTTCGTAACAAAATGTGAACACCAGAAGGTCACGTCAAGATTTTTGCACAATGTTGTGACTTTTGTAAATATAGCTCATTTTAATATTAGCAAATTAGCATTTAGGACACTTTGAGTCATGTCTAATGTGTTAAAATATGAAACGCAATAAAATGTACACTTTTATGGCCCTTATAAAATTCAAAAGTGTTAGAGTAAGAGCTCACATCGATTTCCTCAGTATTGCTTGAGAGGAAATGAGATTTTCATGTGGAAATATGGTAAAATTAAGGAAGTTTTCCTACATGTATCATACCTTATGTTAGAAAAGCATTAGGTCTAGCAAAAGATTTGAAAAAAAAAAACTGCTAGAAACTGTTAAACGTGTAAATAAAATGCAAAGTTTCGAAAATAACCATTATTTCCAGTGGTAACCATTGGTAATTAGTCAAAAATATCAAAAAATGTCAGGACTCCTCACCTCTGCGTTTTAGCTAACGACCACGCCCACTCTAATGCTGCCTTCAAGGTCGTTCTTTTCCCTCAGAAATGACAAATAAATTACGCATTGTTACGCTTAGTGCATAAGATCATCGCCTGAGAACATAACAAAAAGGAAACCCTTAAGTTATACTAACGATACAAGTCAAAAATAAATGCATAAGTAATAAATGCGTTCTTGCTGATAGGTAAAAATTTAAAGTGCGCAGCATCAGAAACACACACACACAAAAAACTTTCCGTTTGCGGCTTGTTTCATCGGTTACAATTCTGTTTGTACGAATGTTTTCAATGTATGCTCTTGTTTTGTTCTTCTGCTAAAAGATTTTTTTACGATAGCACATGAAGGCAGCACGTTTCCTGCGCTCACACAAACCAGCGGTCAGGAGGCAGAATACAGAGTACGGCCGCCCAGCTGGCGGGACCGCGGTTAGCTTCACTCTCTGTTGATACCGGTTAGTTGTGATGTGAATCGTAGATTGTTATACGAACATAAATATGCCAGCGTTTGCTCCAAACGGCGCCAACGGTTGAGACTTCTCTGAGTGTAACTAAACTAACCAGCTATACCGCCCTCCCTCCCTCTCTCCGGTCGCGTTCAATTCCTCACCTCCAATATCGGGTGTCTTAATGGCGGACGCAAAGGAGCCAGCCTCGGCGAGCGCAGAGGAGGAGACGGACAGTATTAACGACGCAGAGCTGGCTCTGAAGGGAATCAACATGCTGCTTAACAATGGATTCAAAGAGAGCGACGAGCTTTTCAGAACATACAGGTCTGTGTGTCACTTCTCTTCCTGTATGTAAAAACAAAACAGCGGCGTATGCGTGTGTTAAATGCTATGACAGGTGTAGCTAATAATCCCAAACTTGTGATTGACCAATACAATTAGGACTGAAGACATCAAGGCGTGTGGTCTGAGCGTTGAGAAAAACAAAACAAAAATAAAATAAAAAAACCCCACCACCACCCGTGTCACGCGTGTCTGGTTGAGAACCATATCATCCGATCACAAGGAGAATTAAGTGTTTTTTAAATACCCTGAGCAAATATCCACAGCCACAATATGTGACATGTGTGTGCACACAGTCTAAGGCTGATCATTAGATTTGGTGACAGTCTTCATTAATGTCTAAAAAAACAAAGAAGTGCTTCCTTAACAGGTTGTCATTCCTGTCATACCAGTGACTGGCTTTGAGGTACTGGCTTTGGTCCTGCTAGTTCCTCACATCTACAGATGAGTGATTATATTAAAGGGAAACAATAACAACAATGCGTCAACATAAGGTAACCATGTTTCCGAGATGATCTCTCGTTTGGTGTTTTGATCCAGAAAGTATACATGAAGAGATCACTGCCATTAGGTGAGAGTGCAACATTAAAGGATCCATTTGTTCACCAGCAGAGGTTTAAGTTTATATATATTTTTCCACATACAAATTATTGGATGGCTGTTATTCTCTTAGTCCAGTAGCACACATCTCAGCCATATAATCAGTAGACATGTGAGAAAACTACTAAATATTTTTTTGTTTTTTTTAAATTTTGCATTCATTAAAAGAGGTCACAAGTTATAAGTGTTGGGAATCCCTGCTCCTAACCACACACTTCCTTGTGGGATTAAACAGAATACACATGCTTCAGCCTGTGGTTTCAACTTGAATGCTTATGTCATGAAAGGGCAGCTCCTATGGTTCCTGACCCCTGAGGAAAGCGTAAATGTCAGCTCGCCCGCTAATTGCACTAAGCTCTAGGTGTCATCCTGTTTTGACTGGATCAGCAAAACGATGGAGGGAAGTGAAAAACACAAACGCAAGCATTTGAGAATGAGCTTTGACTGGCGGTATGTACCAGTTTCTGTTAAAGCTCCACTGGTACTATTACTTTTGCATAGTATGTTCCACCTACGTGTAGAGGCGGTTCTATTATTAATGAAATCCCCATCACAATCACACAGAGATACCTTTAGCAAGCAAATTTTCTATTTGAAATTGATGTAAATTGACAGACACGTGGTGCCTCTTGTCTTCAAACTTCATTATAAGGCTGATGAAATTCAGTTATGGCACCAAAATGATGGGCACACAGCTACAGATGAAGAACCTAAAAAGGACCCTTGATTATTGTAAATGATGCAAGTTTTGAAAATAAAATAATATGGGAATTTTTAAGGACAACGTGTTATCATATTGCATGTCTGTCTAAAAAATGTAGGTCTGTGTAGCTCTGAAAGACTATTAATATGACTAGTAACGATATAATTGTGTCAATCGTGACAGGGTATATATTTTGAATTTAGGGTAGAAATTTCTGAATGTCTCAATTCAACAATGAGAACATGAATTTGAAAGTAAGTTTTGGATCAGCTGGCTCATGGCAGTTGTAAAGCTGTGTTAATAGTGTGTAACAGTGTATTATGACTACCTTTGTTGTGATCATTTTGATGCACTAAGAGAATTTTAGATAAAGGGCATCTTAAGGTGTGTTAATTATGAGGGTGAGGCTAAAAATTGCCAATTGGAGATAGAGAGTAATAGTGAAAGAAAAAAAAAGTCTAATCTGAGTTCCTGCATATTTAAGAACAACAGCATGAGTCAGCTTTTATAAGCATTTGTGAAAAAATGGGTCGTTCACGGATCGTTTTTCTGAAGAGCTTAAGTGAAGGGTAGTGAGTGGTAGTGCAACAGGATAACACCATTGCAACAAGTCAGTTTGTGAAATCCCTCCCTCCCTCCCTCCTAGCTACTCCACTATCAGCTGTAAGTGGTATTATTGTAAAGTGGAAGCATTTAGGAACCAAAGCATTGCAGATGATGTTAAGCTGCACATTCGGGTCGCTGAGTGCTGGGGGACATAATGCATTAAAGTGGCCAACAGTAACTGCAAAGCTCCAAACCTGCTCTGGCATTAACATCAGCATACAAACTGTGTCCTGGGAGCTTCATGGCTGACAGCTCCTGTAGGTATAATGTGCAGTTGACCCAGCATTATTGTCTGAACAGCGTATATGTTTACAGAAATTAGAATTCATATAATGACGCTGGTCCTATTTAGTAAAACTCATGCAGTTTAAAACAAACCAAAAAAACTTTATTACATTTTTTTAATCTCAGATGTTTTTAACAAATGTGACTTTTTTTTATTTACCACTTTAATGTTGGAAAATATCTTTTTTTTTTCATGAATTAAGTTTTAATTGTTTTACCTCTGAATCTTCTCCTCCTTCCATTAGTATTTAGTATTTTCCTAACCTGCAGTAGCCCCAATACATTGGCATTATTGATGCATGAAGCATGCCACGTGCTTTTTGTTGTTTCTCCAGTGAACTTTACACAGTCAATATTTTTGCACAATGTGATTCTCACTAACTTCTCGTATATGTTTTTTTTTTTTTTTTACTTTCTTTCAGGAACCACAGTCCTTTGATGAGTTTTGGTGCAAGTTTTGTGAGTTTTCTGGTGAGTGGAAAAGCAACTCACTGCTATTTAAGTTTGTGGCCAAACTTATCGAAGATTTTTGGAAACGTTGCTTTGAGATCTTTTGGTTTCATCGTGAGGCTTATGGAATTTCCCTTGTGTTCCCTTTAAGTCCTTTTAAGTAAGGTCTTATGTTTTGAAAAGAAATTTCTAAAATTTTTTGATCAGCGTTCACCCACATGTTCATATTGACCTATGCACATAGCTGAGTTTGACAGTTCGTTCTAAACTTCGTAGGTTTCTGCTGTCATGAGTGGATGGCATCATACACGTGTCAGGTTAGCAGTGGAATGGAAGCCCGTTTCCGCCACAAAAAAAACCAGAGGGATCCATAACTTGAAATTTATTTTCTCAAAATTTTGAGTTATTTTCTTGAAATTTTGACTTATGAACTCGAAATTTCGACTTATTAACTCAAAATTTTGAGAATGGTAAGTCGAAATTTCAAGTTAGCACTGCCAATCAGTGATCTACATGAATGACGTAATTTCCTTGTTACACTGAAGCTGAAGCCCTCGGCTACAAATTCTACAGCTAAGCTACCGGTGTTACATCCAGTTATGAATGCACAGATTGCTGAGTGTTTTCAGCGTGGCTTCACAAATGATGAAATCCTTGTGTTATTAGCTGAATCCCATGGTGTTACTATCAGCAAACGTACTCACGAAAGCGTTAATTTGTTACACTGGTTGCGCGTTCCTTTGCGCCATGTACTTCCGGGTATCAAGAAAGTGACCTCATTCACGTATATTAGTGATTGGCAGAGCTAATCACTAATAACTAACTAACACTAAAAAAGCGTTAACTAAAAACTAACACTAAAAAAGTAACTCGAAATTTCGAGAATGTTTTTTTTTTTTAATGTTTTTCAAAAATTTCGAGTTACTTTTCTTGATTTTTTTTTTTTTTTTTTTTGGCAGAAAC
>VUQR01014418.1:0-11150 GCA_015108515.1 Hemichromis elongatus | reverse complement strand
TGGAGAGCTCTAAGACTGAACAACCTGCCACTGAACCCAACAGACACACTGATGATGCTTCAAACACTCCCACACACATGCACACCTGTACAAAATCAGTCGTAGTGACTTTGTGTGATCAATCAGACACAGACACACAGTTTTTGCTCCATGCTGCCTTTTATTCTATTAATAACAGAATAATATCAGGTATAACAGCCAGCCTCCAGGTTAGAAGCTCTAAAATGACATAATCCAGCTGCTTTTTGTTCAGCAGCTCTAGCAAAGAGATTTCTGATGAAGATACAATCAAGCTAGCAAAGGTGAGCTCAGCTAATAACTGTACAGGAAGCTGAAGGCAGAAAAACCCTTTAAGATGTTTGATTGGTCATAGACAGCCCAGGAGGTTGGAGTCATTTAAATCCACCTTCAGCAGTTACACATCAAATTTATAAACACATGAATCCAGGAACACTCAGGAACATCCACCATGAAAGCAAACACAACTTCAACACAAACAGTCTGCAGCTCAGAAGGCATGCTCAGTGGTGATGTTAGCAGTAACATCATCACACTCTTCATCCAATCGCTGAACTTCTCCATCATGCTGGGTCTTCTCCATCGAGATAGGTTGTTTATTCCGTGTCTTCCTGCTGCAGCAGATGGACAGCAACAGACCAGTGGAGATGCAGTATGGACAGAAGACCACTAGATGGCAGAAGAGTCTGAGTACTGACTCGGAAAGAAGTGGAGGATCTGAAGGAGAAACACACAGAGGAGGAGTCAAGAGACTTAAAGCCTCAACGTCTGTTTCTAATATCAAATTAATTTGTGTTGATGTGTTACAGATTGTTTATCTGGATCTATCCATTATTCCTCTTTGCCTACTCTGAGTTCGAGTTACAGGAAGAGCAATCTAACTCTAGAAGCTCAGAGAAGTTCCCTAGGAAAACTGAGGCATTCCCGGAGAGATGTAATTTCTCCAGTGTGTGCTGGGTCTGCCCCAGGGCCTCCTCCTGGTGGCACATGCCCAGAATACTTCACCCAGCAGGTGCCCAGGAATCAAAAGGAAGAAAGCTCGTTTATGACAGTTGTATCTTAAATCTTGTTCTTTTGGTCACTACCAGAGCTCTTGAACCCCAGGTAAGTCTAGGGCTGGTAAATCAACCGCTTTGCTGCTTTAGTGAAACAAATATGTCAAGCTGGTACGAGATCTACATCACTGATGCCGTGCCACCAGTCTCTCTGATGAGCTCATGATCCCCGTACTTGAGAACAACAGACATGATGCTTAAATTCCTCCATGTGGGGCAGCAACTCATCCCCAAGCCAGGCTGGACACTCCACCTTTTCCCATTTGAGTGTGGGAGGAGCTAATTCTAACCTGCATCTTCACACTGAGCTGGAGCCAGCCAGCCATGACAAGACTCCACCAGAATGTGGAGTCTACTGTAACTGTGAGCAACATGGATAAAGGTCTTGCAGCAGCTGTACAGGAGACGGTAAAATAATCATAACTCACAATAACTTATATTGACAGCTCCAGTAGATTTTCTTAGTGTACAGGCTGTGGTCAGCTGACCTGCTGCTCTCTGTGGATGTACACACCTGAATTCAACCCAATGTGAGCAGAAGACTTGTCCTGATTTCCATCTTCTTCCCTGACAGTCCACTGTTAATGCTGACTTTATATCAGACACCGTAGAGTTGGTAACAAAGTGGAATCTAGTGGATGAATCTCTGCTACACTTGATGTAAGACAACTGTGACCAGGAAAACCACAGCCACTGTGCAGCAGTCACCAGTGTTGGGCAAGTTACTTTGAAAAAGTAATTAGTTATAGTTACTTCCTCAAAAAAGTAACTGAGTAATAATATTCTAAAATCAACTAATTACTAGGAAAAGTAATGATTGCATTACTTTAACCCTTTCAAGCATGAATTATGACAACCTCAATCAGGATTTTTTTTAAGTATTTTTATTCATCTTTAGCCATAGAAAAATAAATTCATTCTTTTAAACATGTATTTTACAGAGTTGTTTTCAATTAGGTGGACAAAATATGTTTGGACTTGTGAATCTGACAAACAAATAAATAATATACACTGTGTAAAAACTATAACATAACAAAAAAAGTAAAAATATGTATAACTGTATAAGTATACCACCAACACTGACACAAATACAAGAAAACAGCCTTTGAAAAGGGGCTTAAAAAAGATGCACTGGGTGGAGCTGAGGTCTGAATCTGAGGGCAGCTCCTGTAATCAGAGAGAGAGAAGAATCATCACAACCTGAAATATAAAGCCCATCCTTTTTTTCATCTCTACAGGGCTGCTGACACATTAACTGTTCATTAAAAAGAGAAACATAAGTGTAATTTTTTAATAGTTAGTGATTATTAAGGAGTTACTGAAGTCCAGGCTTTCAAGAAAAAAAAAAAGGTTACTGTCCTTACAGATGTGGCAACACAGAAAGCACTCCGCTGTTTGCACATATTTAATAATCAGCTCTGCACAGGAGCAGAGTCCAACCTGTTGCTCTTATAATATCATAATAAAAGTACAGTAACGGTAGTTAGTGACTGAGAAACCTGGTGCGTTTCTCCTGATTTCTTTAGTCAGGGTAAATTCATTCACCTGCATGCATTAGCTAATGAACTTTACAAAACAACTTTTCCCGACAGCCGATTGCTCAACTTAGATAGCTAGCTAAGGACGTGAGTTACGGATTAGTTTACAAACACATTTAACATACCGAGAACGTGCAGCGGGGCCTCGGGTCGTTGTCACTGAAGAACACATTGGCTGTCAGATTGAAATAGTCAGTCGTGGTTTTGTAAGGTAAGCGCTGGACCTCCTCTCAGCCCAAACAGAAATACTGCCAGTCAAAGCTGTTACGATGACGCTCCACCCCCATTTTAAAGAACTATGGTAGTAATTAGAATGAAACTTATGAGAAAGGAGACCCTTTGAGCTTCAACCATCTATGTGTTAAAAAGTCTCCGCACCGCCCAAAAAAGTAACAGTGTTACTAACGCTGTTAATTTTAATGCCGTGGTTTCCTGGTCACAGTTGTCTTACATCAAGTGTAGCAGAGATTCATCCACTGGATTCCACGTTCTTACCAACTTTACGTGTCTGATATAAAGTCAGCATTAACGGTGGACTGTCAGTGAAGAAGATGGAAATCAGGACAAGTCTTCTGCTCACATTGGGTTGAATTCAGGTGTGTACATCCACAGAGAGCATCAGGTCAGCTGACCACAGCCTGTACACTAAGTAAATCTACTGGAGCTGTCAATATAAATTATTGTGAGTTATGATTATTTTACTAACGGTAAGGGGAGTAGGTCTTCGACTCTATTACTTACCGTGAGAGTTGTCCTGCGTCGTAATCATTATTCGCCCCTGACGCTAACGCAGCCCAGGTGTATGACATTAACAGCTCTGTGACAGTGGACCTCCTGAATCTAGCCCGTTTGTGTTTCTGGCTGTAACAGGCGACTTTAACCACACAAACCTATCCACACTTCTATCTACGTTCAAGCAACGTGCAAAAACTAGAGACACTAAGACGCTGGACCTGTACTGTGTCAGAGCTACCGAGGCATACACCTCCGTCCCTCTCCCTCCCGTGAGCAGGGCTGATCACCCTTGTTGTGGGGATGGAGCTGGACTCCCTTCAGGTGGTGTTGGAGAGGCGGATGTTGTCCAAGATAATACCTCCCACCCACTCCATGACATGCTGGTCAGTCACAGGAGCACGTTGAGGGAGAGACTGAGAAACCAAAAAGTATGGAGTGAAAATAGTCTCAAAAGATTCGTGCGTGCATAAACTACATTTCGTCCATAACTTCAAATTTGCACACATCAGAGTTCCAAGTGGAAAAGGAGTTTTGAGACTCATTTCACGTCTCAAGATTCGTGCGTGCATGAGGCGTTAAAGGCTGGTAGAATGCTGGGTCATCAGTGTTCTTCCACATTAGCTCCAACTAACAGATAAAGCTTATGCTAAATGAAAAACTATGTATCCAACAAGCAGACACACAATGTAATCTAAAATGATCCATACAATGACTCATTCTAAGGTAAACCGTTTGTGTTTAATGTATAATTACCTCTGAAGGTTGACCACCGATGTGCCGCCATCTGTCTTCTTTCCTCTCTGCTAGCCTTGTCTACTGTCCAGATTTTTGCAGCAAAACAACCTGTGCGCCAATTATACATTAAACACAAACAGTTTACTACCTTAGAATGAGTACTACACCTACACCTACTCTTCCAGTACTCCTGCCATTTTTTTTTAGCTCACAGATGGTATAATGTGCCAGGAGGAGTGAGTGGAGAAGCCAGTCAGGCAATGTCATTACTGCACTCTGTGCACCTAGCATCACAGGCATGTTTACTACTACTATTTTAATATTGCTTTTTTTACAAACAAAAACCATATGAAAACTAAAATATGAATTTAAAATGTTATCATTTAGGCATGTAGGCATGGAGACAAAAATAACTCTGCGTATTCATGTTTAATATCGAGGAAAGGCAAGTTCTTCCCCGAGACCTACTCTGTGCAAAATCCTTCAGTGCATCCTGCACTCCAAAATTTACTACAAGTGTCATTAATGTCACTTACACTCCCTAAATGTTAGATCTTGTTGATGAACAGGCATCAATTCACTGCCCACGTGCATCTCCAAAATGTTTATGCTTACGCTTCAGAGTTTCTTTACAGATGCCTAAATTCTCTATTTTTTATAGATCATATTTTTTGTATTCAATGTGGCCTACCCACTTATCAGGACCAATTTTGTGTGGTTAAAAATTAGGCCATGGCATTCTGTTTAAGGCCATGATATCCGTTTGCAAGATTTTATGCTGTTTGGCCACTTAGTGTACTTCTTCTCAACTCCGGAGCTCCACCTGTATGTTTGAGAACTGATAAAATGCCTCTTTAATCTTCTTGAATGATGGTGAAGAATAAACATCTAAACTTTTAAAACGTTTGCACCTCCCATATCACAAGCTGCTACAAGTTTGTTAACAGCTGCAATCCTTCTCCTTAAAGACAAGAAGTGAAAATTTCCAACCGTCAACCACAAGTCAAATACTGACATGGACACAATAAATATAATTGTTTTTATATATCTCATCCAACCCATCACTATCCCACAGTGATGGAGCATGTTCTTAACTGTGCCAGCACATTGGACAAAGACATGAATTGATAATTGCTACTTCTTTGCCAACAAAAATAAATAAAGAATGAAACGAATAAAAGAAAGAAAAAAAAAACACAGCATTTTCATTTCATGGAATTGTTAAGGTACATGCTGATCTTTAACTACAGTTATGAGAGAAAATAGATCCAGCTTGTGGTTCTACTAATTGCCCACTTGAAGTAAAGACGTCAAAGGGGTATGGATTTTCTGCCAGGGAAGTCGTGTGTGGCTGTCCCTCTCCTGATGCAAGAGCGGATGTGAATTATGCATTACAAGGTATGAGGCTGGTAAGGAGCCGGGGCTCTGGGAATTTAAAGGCATTTGTGTTTGTCACACAAATCAGGAAGTCTCGCTGCGCTCAGAGGCAAATCTGAACCGATGGCTGAGAGAGGAGGATGACACCACCGTTTCTACAGAACTCGGGCCTAAGAAGGAAGCAGCTGGAGAGAAAGTGTGTGTGTGTGTGTGTGTGCAAAACTGAAATAGAAAATAGAAAACAGTAAAGAGGAAGAGTTTAATTGAGTACTTATTAGGTTTAAAATAGTTAGTTTGCTAAATAAAGAGTCTAACTGCTCATTAACAGATGAGAGGCAACAGTGAGTTCAACATAAAATCTCTTCAATATTGTAAAATTAAAAATTAATGAATGCTATTTTATTTAACCTATAATTCTCTATGAAGAGGCATTTAAACATATTCAGTCTAATTTTGATGCTCTCATGCTGAATTGTGTACATAAATAGCAGGTCTTTACAGCCACACATGAGCATGAAGTTGATAACGTCCCTAATGTTTTGTTTGAAATTACCTGACTCACCCTAGTGCTTTTTGATTTTGCTATAGTTAGAAACAGTGCTAGCAGTTTCTCTCATGTGACCCTGACATAAATAAGGTTCAAACTAAACACACTAAAGATTAACGCCACTGAATTCTGCTCAGGGGGGCCTAGCATACCACAGTCCTCTGTGAATTGTCTGTCAATAGGACTGTGTGTGTCAGTGTGTGATCAAATCTACACAATTTACTCATAATTTACCCATGTTTGTGTATTTATGTCTTTGTGGAAGATCTGTCTGACACAGTCTAGACGTGGGGATTGGTCTTTAAGAATCTTATTTGGGAATGAGCTCCTGGACAACTGGACGTGAGTAGGGTTGGGCTGTTGCCCTTCCACTGATGCCGGTATTGCTGAAGTGCAGAGAGACAGGAAGCAAATCACAGTCTGAGGGACTGAGTCCAAATATTTTGACACTGCGTGATCACAAAGTTACTTGAACTTGTTTCCAAATTTAAACTATTGACCACATTGAAATGTCGCCCCTCAGTATATATAACATGTGGTACTGTGCAAAAGTCTTTAATCACCTCTCAGCTCTAGATTTTTCTAGGAAAATGGGAAGTAGGTTCAGAGACTTACTGAAACATGCACAACCATAAATGAAAATGCAGTACATAAGGTGACAGCAGTTTCTAATGAGTGTGAAATTGATATTTGGTTTTGTTGTCTGATGTCTGTTATACGTAGACGTATCACTGGGTCATCTATTGAGTTAAGTTCCTTTCTTTATGCTTAACTCAAAGCAGCTTTTAAAAAATAAAATTAGATTCCTCTGAAAAAAGGTCAGATACAAGAATCGGACTGAAAATGCATGAAAAAGCAGCCTATGTAGAAAGTCTGGAGAAATACTGCTCACGACCACTTTAAAGGGTTCACTTTACAGCAAATATTGGCTCCTTGGAAACAAAGTATAAATGAGCAAGAAAATGAGAAGTGACTCACAACTTTTGCACACTACCACTGACCACACTCAGATATATTTAGTATCTAAAAAAAAATATCAACATGTTTACCTAAAATGTGTAAAATGGTGTAACAGCTCACACCTATAAAATTTTACCTTCCTACTTGTACTTAAAAAAAATGTAGGACAGGTTCAAAAAGCACACACTAGCCCCTTTACTCTTGGATATGGCATAGGGTATATGCTCAAAGCATTAAAAATGATGACATGAAATACAACAACAGGTACTCATTGTTTTACCTTTATTCAATTTTCTGTTTGCATTGCTACTTTAACTGCACAATTGCACACATAAACAAAGGAAATGAAGCAAAATGTTAAAATGGTATCCACCGTGAGGTCAAGCTACTGGAACTGTTCAACTATTATGTCCACGAGTGTGAGTTTAAAGTTTGGTCTTACCTTGCTGGTGACAAGGGACTGCATGGTAAGGACATAAAGGCGTGGCTATCAAGCTGAAGCTGGCAGACACATACCAGACCTTCACTTAAAAGGCCATGTCAGAGGTTAAGTAGTCATGGAAAAGGAGGCAGAGATCCGCTGCTATAGTTATTAGCCAGCATAGTTTCTCTTGTCAGCAGGTGGGAGGTGGTGTGAGGAGCAGGTGCTGCTCTGGACCAGTGATCACAGCTGAACCTTAGGCTGTGATAAGCCCACTGCCACTTAAATTACACCCACAGCACCACTTTGACCCTGCGTGGTTTGTATGGTGTGAGAGAGAGAAAGTGAGACAGTTGAGGATACAACTGCAAGAAACAAAAGCCGATATATGTGGATAAACATGAATATGGATGCATTGGCTCTTCGTTTATTAAACAAATAAAAAATGAACACTAAGCATAATCTAGCTGAATTTAAATCATACCAAAATCCTATTTCACACAAAACTCCCAGTAAAGGCAAACGTATGGTTAACGTTGTATTGATGCACTATACTGCCAAAAATATTCACACGTCTAGCTCCACACATTTATATACTTGAGGACATCTCATTCTTAATCTATAGGGTTTAAAATGATGTCAGCCCACGGGGTTTAGGAGTGTGTTCAGGAGAATTTTTGACCATCCTTCCTGAAGTGCATCTGTGAGGTCAAACACTGCTGTTGGACGAGAAGGCCGAGCTCACATTCTCCACTGTAAAAACTCTCAAAGGTCTTCCATTGGGCTGAGGTCAGGACTCTGTGCAGGCCAATCAAGTTGTTCCACTCCCTCATCCATGTGTTTATGGACCTTGCATTGATGCGCAGTCATGTTGGAACATGAAGGCTTCATCCCCAAACTGTTCCCACATTGTTGGGAACATGAAATTGTCTAAAATTTCATGGTATGCTGAAGCAGTAAGGCTTCCTTCCACTGGAACTAAGGGCCCAAGCCCAACTCCTGAAAAGTAACCCCACACATAATTCCCCCTCCACCAAACTTTACATTTAGCACATTGCAGTCCTCCTGGCAAATCGCCAAATGCAGAAGCATCCATCGGATTGCCACATGGAAAAGCGTGATTCGTCACTCCAGAGAACACGTTGCCACTGCTCTAGACTACAACAGCAACATTACACCAGTGCAGCCAATGCTTTGCATTGCACTTGGTGATGTGAGGCTTGGATGCAGTTGCTCGGCCATGGAAACCCATTCCATAAGGCTTTCTAGCACTCTTCTTGAATTAATCTGAAGACTACATGAAGTTTAAAGGTTTGCAGCAATTGACTCTGCAGAAAGTTGGCAACCTCTGTGCACTATGACCCTCAGCATCTGCTGACCCCGCTCGACGATTTGAGTTGCTGTTATTCATAATCATTTCCACTTTGTTATAATACCAATAACATTTGACATTGGAATATTTAGAACCGAGGAAATTTCACAGCTGGACTTGTTGCACTGGTTGCATCCTATCATTGTACCACCTTGGAATTCACTGAGCACCTGAGAGCAACTCAAACAAAATGTGTGTGGAAGCAGCCTGCATGCCCGTGTGCTTGACTTTAAATACCTGCAGCGATGGATATGATTGGAACATCTGAAGTGAGTGAAATGGGTGAGTCAATACTTTTAGCAATATAGTGTATTTAAAATGTTTTGATTAGATTCACAACATTGCTCATATGTTGAGTAACACACTGCATGAGTTTAAGATGCAATTAAACACTGCATCTTAAACGTTGCTGCTAGCCAACAGGTGACCGCAAACAGCACAGCCAATTCAATTCAGCAAAATGTTAACCTAGCTAGAACTTGAGACTGACTGATAGATATTTTTTAAAGACCAACACCAATACAGACATCAACTGGTTTGAAACAGGTAGTGTCAGCAGGAACAGTGGACAAAGCATGCATCATCAACACTAATAACATGTTTGAAGGGTGTTTCTCCAGCCTCTCGTTTAGCTTTAAGTTTTTATAATGTAAAAACTGAACAAGACATCATAGAATGTTTTTTTAGCCAATGGCCAATATTGGCAAATACATCAGCTCCACCAATGTACCAGTCAACTTTTACTCTTATGGAAAGTCAGACTAAAACTGGGAACAATTTGGTTTCTCATTCATTCGTATGACCACTTTATTCAAATGTTGAAGAAGGCCTTTTCAAATTAATTCTATAGGAGTCAAAATTTTCATACTTAGTAGGCTACTTTTAATCTACTAAATTTACTGTTTTCCTCTGCGTATACAATCAAGTATTCCCTATATCTTTTCTGAATAAACTGCTACAGAGTTGCACTGGAGAAAAAAAAAACTTAATTACTTAACAAGACTCTTATTGTAAAATACTTGCACGATTGTGACATCAAAAAGCCTAAAAACTTTAATTTGAAGAAATAGGTTACATACAATTATCTGTGGTTATGACATTTAGTCTTTGACAAATGGTTTCTAATGGTTGTCAGCTCTTTTCTACTACGTCAAGTTATTCCTGCACAACAGAGAATTACCGAGAGAGGAAATCACAGAGAGATAGCCAAACACCTCATTTGTAAAGAATGAGGAAGAAGGAAAATACATGGAGAGCATAGAAGGAGGAACATATTGTGGAAGAGCAGACAGGCAAAGCTGAAGCTGGAGACACAGATGACCTTATGATCTTTTTAAAAAGTCAAGCTAACATTTGATCATGTGTTCAACCATGGATGACTAAAAGATGTAAGATTTCCTTTGTGGTTACATGGCCTTAAAAAAGCTTAACTCTGCACATGTATGTGTGTGCAAATACTTAAAGTCCAGTTACGATTGACAGCTATGAGTATGTCTGTCAGTTTATGGTCCCTCTGATTCTCCAAATTCTTTTTACACTTCAGACATTCACCCCAGGGTTGATTTGCCTTCTCAGGATATAGGGGTAAAGGGATAAAGACTGCCATTAAGAAATTAAGATGGAAACCTATGAGATTTTGTCAAACACAAATGCTCTTCCAGAAACTCAAATCAATCAAATGTGGGTTCTTGTTTGTTTGTTTTTTTGTGAATTCAGTGTTGTCACATTTTAATGACATTGTGTAAAGAAAGAAAAGTACGAGAAAGGTCAAGCTAAACTGGTAGAATGAGCAGGTGAGGAAAGTGCAGGGGTGGATGCATTTTTTTTTTATGATTACCTTTTTGTTAGCTACAGCCCTTGAGACCCCAGCACTAGAAGCACTTCTAGCAAACCAAAATCATAAACAAACAAAAAAACGGTAGCATAGATGGAATGAAAGTGGACAGAGAGCAGAGGCATGGATAGCTTTGAGGATTCGGCGAGGTGAAGTATCGATCATACATTGACAAACACAATAGAAATTTTAGATGTGATGTGAGAGGCCCCCATCCATTATTTATCAGTGAGCCAAATGTGAGTGACGTGGGGTGTGGACAGGGGGGAGCACTAAGTATTGATTAGTGGGGGGAAAAAAAATGCAAAGAATAAGGGGAGCTCTAGAGAGAGGAGAGTTAGAGGGGATACTAGAAAGAGATGGGGGTGGGGGTTGCAAGGGGATAGGAGAGTTGTAGATGGAGCACAGAAAAGCCATTAAGGATGGCAGTGTTACCAGACACTGGCAGTGACTGAGAGTGCAAAAGAAAGAAGCGTGAAGATTGGTGGAGCGAACGAACGAGAAAGAGGTCATCCCCCCACCACCGCCGCCCCCAACACACCCCCTTCCACCAATCAA
>VUQR01014414.1:0-10102 GCA_015108515.1 Hemichromis elongatus | reverse complement strand
GGCCCCCCCCCCCCCGCCCCCCCCCCCCTCCTCCTTCACAACAACTGTAACCCCCCCTCCTCCCCCCTCCCGGTCCTCAGGATGAGGCCGGGAAGCTTCCAAAACTCCCAAACATCCAAGATATGTTTTAAAGGAGGTCAGGCCTCCAGTCTGACCCCGTTTAGCAGAGTTTACACTCGAACACTGAGTTTTTTAAGAATTTCATTTTTTTTTTTTTTTATTGTGAGGAAAATGTCACAGCTCTGAACCCCAGAGAAAAATGCAATGATGTCACCGGACGCACCGCGAGCTGGGACGTGCCCCTCCCACCCTCACCAACCCTCGGGCCGACCCCGAGGCTCGGACACGTTTGGAGCAGCGATGTCAGGAATCCCCGAGCCTGGAGCTACAGAACGTCTCCTGATCCTGGTTTTCTTCTTCAGCCGGGCTGACGTGTGACGGCTGCTCGGAGTGAGGCCTGCGTGTCCGGGTATCTGTCCATGAACCTTTACGGTCTTATTCCCCCTGGATCGTGTTTCCATGTGGGTTCAACAGGTTTGAATGTGTGAGAGGAAACAGCTGCATCTTTAACATGTTGAAGGATAGCTCGTTATTTTCAGGCCGACCGCGGCGTCTTCCTCCCCCTGCCTCCTCTGTCCTCCTGAAGGACGTCTTCCTCGTAAAAAGTCGTCCTCTGTGGGACGAAGAACATCTGCCTCTGAAGCGGAAGCCTCCTTTATAAGAGACTGTCTGAGGTTTATGACCAAACGCACCTGACTGTGTTCACAGTTACCAAAATAAAAGCTCAGATGGCGACTGCACCCATTCATCTCCCCGGTTCATTCGGAGGCAGGTTACAGGCAGTTTTCGTCACCCTTTTGTAATTTTTGGAAATGTTTCCCAAACAAACTTCCTCTTCGCCAACCTGATCCTCCACTCTCACCTTCAGTCTTTGTCCTCACGTCTGGGCACATTTGCGTCACGCCGCTCTGCGGGTGCGATGGCAGGACGGGCCGCGGGGAGCCGAACACGCTCACATGCTCGGTTCTCAGAGAGCGAGGCTACAAAAGGAATCATCACGCAGCTCAAAATAAGAGACGATAACAGATCGGTGAGCCGCAGCAGCAGCCTGTGGCTGTTTATTAATTTGATCTCAAACGACCGCTTTGTAAACATGGCCTCTCTGGGCATCCGTAGATTTGAGTTTTTCCAGCTGAAGTTCTGATATGTTGCTCCTCATCCAAACCTGGACTCCAGCTTTTGTCTGGGAGATTTGGGCCAGAGGTCAGAGGTCACGTGCAGCTACAGAAGCTGTAAGTGTCTTCATGTTGCTCGCTGGCACTTCAGCAGAGCTCGTCCTCCCCCGTGCTCGTTTGCATTTCTGCTCACTGAGTCGTCCTGTCTTCCATATCAGGGCAGGAAAAACTCCCAGCAGCCCCCTCTTCCCCCTCTCCGTCTTTGAGTTTCTGTGGTCTCTTTCTTCCTCCGCCCGTCCCTCGCTCCGGCGTCACTCTGCCCGGCGGAAACGCATTCCTGCCATGTCACCCCCCCATCACCCCCACCGGTCCCTCGGAAAGAAAAGCTGCTTCTCCAGAACGACTGGAGGCTCTTTTCATGTTCGGACGTGACTCCCAGGCCCCCCGAGGAGACTCTGGCGGGGTCAGCGCGCCACAAAAGATGGGTTAGCGCCGCTTAAAGCAAAACCAGCTAATTGACGATGTCTGCGTTTGTTTCTCAGCGGCGGCTTTGCTTCAGGAGCGTCTTAACGGCAGCTTAAATCCTCCGAGGCTCCAAGGAGGGGCGGACAAAAAGCTTCTATAGTGAATTTGGCTTAAAGGTTGAGTTCAGTTTTTTAATCCGGCCTTTATTAAAGCGCCATTTCCTGTTTACAATACGAGAGGACAAAAGCTCCTCTTTTACTCCCTTTTTACACTTTCAGGAGGCTTAATGTGTAAACGTGCTCTGGATTGGTTTATTCCAGGTCACCGTGTTTTAAATAATAGAATATTTGGCTTTGCTGATGAAAAATAAAGCTGAACAAACATCAAATCTCACATTTTCAAAGACCAAGAGCAGGGGAAAAACGGCGTGAAACTGTTTATTGTTATTATTGATGTGACAGGAAGTGAGGATGAAAGTCCACTTTAATCTGTACGAGTCAGGAATCGCAGTTCCTCTAATGTCCACCGGGGCTCCAGTGAGTCAGTCCCTGTAAACGCCCAGGTTAAACTATCCAACGCGTTTACAGCTCTGGTTTGTAGTTGTTATACATCGTTAGGGGCGTGGCCTCCTTGACTGACAGGTGGATGGCGGCTGTTAGTGCTAGCTGTCTGCTAGCTTCACCGCAGCTAACTGGAGCTGTTGGAGCTTACAGCGGTTACTGTGGTAACGGACCGCAAAGACTTAAACCAGCGTGTAACGTCACAGCCTGCAGTTCACATCCAGCGTCTGGAGGCCTGTGGCTGTGCAGACGATGTACGTTTAGTTTTCTTTTAATAAAAACACTTTTTTGAACAATAAAGCGATGGCTGACCTCTCCTGTCCTTTAGGTAAGAGAACAAGAATGAAACAAATGTCAAATATGTGAAACGGAGACGTCGTCCAGCTGCAGGCGAGGCTGTTAACGAGAGCCTCAGAGGTTGAAGGGTTAACTCCCTCTAATTCATCTCCATAAAACCTGAATCATCTCAGGTTTATGAGGGTTTGTTCTGCTGGAAGGCTCCTCCTGTCCTCCTGCTCTGAGAGAGTGACGTGCAGATTTTTAACGTCATGCATTGTTTGTCAGGTTTCATCAACTTGAACCTTTTCTCTGTGCATGCTGGGAAACGGATGAACAATGATAAAGTTTCAGAGGTGACAGCACGGCCTCGGGTTGTGGATGGAGAGGCTTCTTCGTCGGCCTGAGCTCGGGTTCATCCTCAGTTTGTTTTTCTAGTCTGTGTGGCTTCCTCTTTGTGTTCTCAGGACGACGCTTTGTCGTCTGTCTGCAGCGTCACTTCCTGCGAGCTCCTCCGGCCTCGTGTCCCAGCAGCCACCTGGACTTTGTTTGCCTCCCGATTGCTGCGACAACAGACGCTTTTGTCCCGTGTGTGAGGATGTGGAGGCGTGTTTCTGTGCAGTTTTTGGAGAGATGTCCCCGACGGGTTTGTGTTCCTGTCAGTGGCGTTCTTCTCTTTTGACGCCTCTTCATTAAACTTTGATCTGAGGCCGGAGAGGCTCCACGGGACGTTTTCAGGTCTCACGTGGTCGCCGTCAGATCTGAATAAAACAGCCTTTTATTCTGAAACTGGTGAACTCTTCAACCAGCCCAGTTTGTTCCAGGAGCTCTAAAGCGTCCGGCTGTGGAGGAATGTGTGGGAAACCATGACGCTTCCTTTTCATTTCTCAGCCACGAACGCCGCTGCTTTGAACTCTGCGAGCGCACAGATTGATCTGTGAGGGGACGCTGCAGCGGTGGGATGTTGGATGGAGGCTCCATTGAAGCACCACGGTTGGTGTTTCGACCTCCATCCACCTGAGGCCCGCTCACCACACGTCACTCTCCCTGCTCCCGTCAGAAACGTCGTCACCTCAGCGTCTGCTTCATCTTGTTTGATCTTGTTGCTCCATCACGCCGTTCGAGCTGCTTTCCCACCTCTGATGGGAACAGCTTTTGTTTTATGACTCTGTGAATATGTAATCATGAATGTTTGAAGGATATTTCAAACTCGATTACTGTAAACAGCCTCTCAGGGCCGACACTTTGGGAACGCGATGACTTTAAAACAAAAAGGTCACATTTAGTCGGCTTCTGAACATTTTCTGCACTTCTTTTACTTTTGGTTTTCATTCTTCTAAGAAAACACCTCCACCCCCGTTTGGCTTACCGATGGCCAGCCTCCACGCTTTTATTTTGACAGTTTACCCTGCCTGGTGTTGTGGCTCCTGATTATAACTCAGCGGCTCTTACGGAGCATTTGGTGATGGTTGGTCCTGGATCTGCTGTGAGTGCAGGTCCCTGGGCGTCCACACCGACCTCACCGCCGTCCCTGGGGTTGGTGCAGAGGCAGCTGGTTTGAATCATCTGGAACATCAGGAAATAAAAACATCTGCTTCTGTTTCTTTCACAGTTTGTTGTGCAGCGCAGTAGTGGGTAGTTAGTAGTTTGGTCTTTATGAGATGTGCGCCAGCGCTTCTACGGTCGCTGTTTGTTAAACCGCTGCGTGAAATTTAAAACCTCTGTCTGACCTCTGATTGGACGCCTGTGTTTGCAGCGGTGTGTGAGCGTAACGGCGAGTAATACCTTTGCGGTGACGTCAAGTCCACCGTGTCGATATGAATCTTTGATTGTGAGCAGTAACTCGGCCTCCACCCTCGCAGCGCCTGTTAGCCTTCGCCCATAAACTCAGTGTGGGCTTCAGAGCGTCACGCACACACGGGGAGGACGCCGGCGGCGTGTTTGCTGTTGCTTCATTGTTTCCTGTAATAAACTGCAGCTCTTTGTGCGCTTCAGTCCTATCAGCAGCTTCACCTTTATTTGCCGTTGACACAGAGGGGCCCCTCCAGGCCGGGGCCCTGTCAGCGCACTGTTTACAGAGCGGATTCTTTGGCTGAGCAAACAACCGTACCCCCCGCCGCCCGGCTCGAACGCGGCGGCCTTCCTTTGCTCGCTGACTGACGGCTGCTGGAGCGTTCAGGCCGGCCTGCTCAGACTCGCCAAATATGCCGAGACCGTCCTCAGCCCCGGGTGTCACATTGAGAGGAAGAACTGCACTTCACATTCCTGCTCAGCATTTCCCAAATCGCCCGAGATTCCCCGACAAGGCCCGAGCGCACGTCAGGAAAAGCTCCTGCAGAGACACGATGCTCTGCAGCGATCCTCAGGTTACAGTCGGGGTGGAGGTGCAGCTGCATCCAGCTGTGCTGCGCATGGTTCACCCTCCACCCTGCAGCAGTATGAGCTCGTCCCACTCTCCGCTTTTTTTTGTCCGCGCTTCAATGTCTGCAGAAGGTTTTCAGTCTCCTTCCATCTGTTACGCATAAAATAAATCTAACCTAACGCTGCTCCCTCTCTCTGCAGGTAAGGCCTTCGACATCACCTACGTCCGCCTCAAGTTCCACACCAGCCGGCCCGAGAGCTTCGCCATCTACAAGCGGACCAGCGAGGGCAGCCCCTGGGTGCCGTACCAGTACTACAGCAGCTCCTGTGAGAAGACCTACCACAAAGCGAACCGCGGCTTCATCCGCACCGGCCAGGACGAGCAGCAGGCGCTCTGCACCGACGAGTTCAGCGACATCTCGCCGCTCACCGGCGGGAACGTGGCCTTCTCCACGCTGGAGGGACGACCCAGCGCCTACAACTTCGACCACAGCCCCGTCCTCCAGGTGAGCGTGATATTCATTCTTATTTTACCTCATGAATTGTTTTTGAAGGTGTGAGGAGAATTTAACTGGAGTCATGTTGAGGCACAAAACTGACCTTTCAAAATATCTTCAGCTCGTCATACGTTCATAAAGGAAGGAGTGAAGTTCTTATTTAGACTCATTTAGAACCAGCCTGACACATAAGGACACTGTTGGATGTGACGCCACCCGAGACGACGTTTCCTGAGGCGGGATCATTGTGACTCCTCCCCTCACAGAACGAGAAGCTGGAGGTTCAGGCGCACATCTGGCCACGGGCACAGGAGGGTGATTAGTTTGAGAAAGAGAGCAGCCGCCAAATCAGTTTGTAGGGAGTCGTTCACATGTGGGAAGTGCTCACATGATCACCGGATCGCTGCGTTCCTCTAAACGAACTCTCCGTAATCATCAAAGATTCCTCGTCTAATAATATTAGATTTGTTCCCTTGGAGGGCCTGAAACGGATGAAATATTCCTAGAGTAAAGGGAACGTTTCAAACGTCAGCATCAGTAATGCTTTTAGTAGCGAGTCTTCCCTCGTTCTGCAGACAGACGTTCTGCTGCTGCTCGCGGCGTTCTGGAGCGGCGGCGCCTGCCGAGCGCTGCGACTCGCTTCCAGGCGACGCCCCCGGGTTTCCCAGCTCGGTTTGGCCCGAGCGCCGGGCAGCTGGAGCGCTCTCCTCGTCCCCCTCAGCGTGTTTGTGTTTCCATGTTCCTTCACTCTGCGATTGCTTCATGAGCAGGAAGCAGAGTCTGTTTTCATTCCTCTCGCCTCACTTTGTGTTTCGTAGGTTACTCTGACACACACACGCGCACACACACACACACACACACACACTCTGCACTAAATACAGTTTATAGGTTTTATCAGTAACAGGAGGAACACTGAAGGTTTCCCACAGTCAGACAAATGAAGCAGATTCATGAATCCGGAGCAGTGGGAGAGATTCCACATGAGGAATGTTACTGTGTCAGACTCTGCAGGAGATATTGTGGCATCAGAGACTCGAGTTACTCGTTTAGAGCTGACGTGGTTTATGGAGGATGTGTCTAAATATTTACTCTGAAAACAGTGAGTGACAGAAGGTCCTGATGGATGGACGCAGCTGCCTGTCCATCATGTCAGGTTCGGTTCTATTCTAGTTTGGTGCACTTTGCTGCTCCGATGAGGTTTTTTCTGTACTTTGTTGAAGTCATTTCTACAGACGGTGTTCCTAATAACTGCTGCAGGTGTGCGGGGCGTGCTGGAGATCAGATCTCCATGCATGGACGTCCTCTTTAAGGACTGGTCATAGTTTGAGTCAGATTAGGATCGGGGAGTTTCCTGATCATGGATCATCGGTGAGCATTGCGCTCCGTGGTCAGTCATCCTGAAGAAGGTGGTGTCTGAGGAGGATTTCGCTGGTTCTGACGCCGTCACCAGTTCTCAGTAAGGTCAGACCTTAAAAGCTGAAGCCCACGAACTCTGAAAGTCTTTTGTTTTATTTTTCAGTGTTTTCTTATTTTATTTTAAGTTTGGCTCAATTTTAAAGATGATATTAAAACAAAGACTAAACGTTGAGAAAGGTCAGTCAGCCTTTGGGTTGATAAACTACTGAGCACCTGCGCTGCTGTGTGCTGATTGGTGGGATATCTCAGGTGTATGACCGGTGTTGGTTATCACAGCTGTTTTCTTTAAACTTTGCTGGAAGCTGTGAACTCTGCCCGGCTTTGCTTCCGTTTGTCGTGCTGCAGAGAAAGCGCTCGTTTTACCCTCCGGGTCATCCTCTTTATGATGACGTCACACCGTGGGGTAACTCTGATACCAGCATCAGGAACGACTCCGACTCCCCAGCCGTGACCCGGCATGACGTGTGTGCTGTGATTAGCTCAGGAAACATCTGAGCCGAGGAATTCAAAATAAAAAATCTGCTGTTCCGCTCTCCGCCTTAATCTCAGATAACTAAACCCCGACAGAGGTTCAGGTGTCGGCTGACTCCGGGCGACGGTTGGCTCACACGAGGGTTTCTTAAAAAGCGCAGCTGGTCCGGTTATCTGCAGACCGTTTTAATGGCCGGTTCTTCTCCCGTCTCCGACATTCATGCAACATAAACTCATCCGGCCCGTCCAGCAGCTGCAGATCCTCACGCTGTCCCATCCAGGAAGCCGGAGCGGCCTCGTCTCCAAATCGCCGCCGTCTCAACTGTAGCGAACATTTGTCTGCCATCAATCATCTGCAGCTCCGTGCCAGTGTGGAGGCCTCACCCGGGACGTGTTTTCTTGAAGGAAGAATGCTGCTTGGCTTTAGGAAGTCCTCTGGGAATCACAAACATTCAGCTTGGAAACAAACAGCCTGTCAGGAGGCAAACGAGAGCGAGAGATGCAACCAGTGATTATTTTAGAGGTGGAATAAACTTCCAGCTTCAGCTGTTTAGTCTGCAGCGCGTCAAGTCTTCCACATTAAAACTGTGCTGCTTTATGAGGTCACACTGATCTTTAGGATGAAATTTTAATCCTTTCATCCTCAAGTCCAACTGGGGAAAATTCCCAGAGATGTCCTGAAAGTGTTGCTGGGATTTTGTCCAGATGAGCTGTGAGCGTCCGGGACGTTTTCGTCCGACTCGTCTCCATTAGTGGACCCACATCAGCTGCAGATGTAAACGTGCGTCTTCCCGAGTGTTTCCTGAATGTGTAAATCAGGAACGGGGAGCCTGCCGGGGCCACGTTACGCAACCTTAATGGTTGTAGCTCAAAAAAAAGCAGACGACCTAAAAGCGTACCAGGGAACAGACTGTCACGGCGTCTCTAACTGGAGGTGGCGCCCTCCGGTGGCTCGTTTGAGCCAAACATCTGTTCAAAACTCAAAGGTGTTGATCCCAACACGATGCCGAGCGCTCAGACCCTTTAACCTCTGCTGGATTTCCTCACGTCAGGATTTCAGTCTGTTTGAAAGTAAGGACACAGCTCAGACAGGAAATGACATCAGCAATGTTACCAGGAAGTCTGATTCAGTTCATTTAAAACATAAAAGAACAGCGTTCCCATCCTTTCCCGGCGTCTGCCACGTTCCCGGGAATGTTGTTTTCTCTGTTTGGGTGGATTTTCCCATTTCGGGGCTGCTGTAGGAAAAGCAAGCCGGAGGCTGACTTCTCCGTCAGCCACGTCAAACTTTTACTTAACTTTGGTGTAAATGTCACGACGTTTAAGGCCGATTTCTGCCGCAGAAGCACAAAGTGGAGTAAACGAGGGGTCGCTGGTCAGCAGATGGTTTATCATTTAGCAGCTGCAGACGTGGGTCTGGTAGGAAATAATAAAATGATAAAGGTGAGTGTAATAAAGCTCCTGTAGAGGTCTAAGGCCACGGTCCTCAGTGAGGATGGTCCAGCAGGGATGAATCAGTCTCAGGGATGTTGGATTTCTCTGCAGGCTCACTCACTCACAGTTAGAGGTGAAAAGTCGGGCCTGTAAACACTTGTGCCAGCAGCTCTTGGCTCTGTGTGACGCTGTGATGGTTGATCATCGGCCTGTTGAGGTGGACGCTCTCAGCTGCTGGTTATTTCCCGCTCAGAGATGACAGACAGCAGGAATGTCACAGAGCGACAAACAGCCGTCTGACGCCTCCGGCGGGCCGCCGCCCCCAAAAAGATCCTGGCTTTGGTATAAATAGCTCGATGCCAGCGAGACAAATAAGGAAGTTTAGAGCTGAGCTGCAGAGCTAAATGTGTTCATTTACACGGAGAGGAAGTACGAGGGTCGAAGGAAGAAAAGGAGGAAATACCGAGCCGTGAAATTGCTTTTCCAGAACGCTTCGGCTGGTCACTTTTCCAGACTGGGATGGGGTCACGTGACGGGGCAGATCACCTGAACTGAAACATGGTCAAGGGTTACACTGAATTATTATTATATTACCAATAAAAAAAATGTAGCTGGATGTTTTATTAGCGTTGAAATTAGTTTACAGCTTCCTAATCAGCTGATATGCACCGCTCCATAGGTCACGGCAGCTCATTCTGCATAAGTGTTTTTTTCCTGAGTATTTTGGAAGTTTTGTGGCTGGTTAGAGGAGGAATGTGGAACTAACTGAGGCTACGTCCACACTAGTCGGATCGATTGGAAAACGGAGCTTTCGTGCAAAAACGATCCCGTCCACACTATCGTTCTGAGTCGTCGTTCACACCTTTGCGCGTCCAGTACCGCGCATGCGTGAAACGTTAGACGAGACGACCTGCGTCATTTCCATCTGTTGTTTATTTACTTTCTGGCTCTTTAAAACGAGCGGCGAAATGGCGAGACAAAGCACCGAATGTGTCAAATGGAATGATGATGAGGCGGAGCTGTTGCTCCGAGTCACACATGAGTACATATTACTCTTCAACACGGCCACTAAACACTTTGAACAAACGAAACAGCTGCGGTACGATGCCGTCTGACCGTCTTGGTTAAAGTGGTCACATGACTGCATCATATGACTAACATACGTCATCGTTTTCAAAAATCTCCGTTTTGGCCGTCCACACTACGCCAAAACGCTGCGTTTACAGATTGATGCGTTTTTGAGAGCGTTTCCAAAAACGCTCCGTTTTCGCTCCGTCTCAGTGTGGACGGGAGGACAAACGAAAACGCGTTAGTGTGGACGTAGCCTTAGTAATAAACATGTGGAGAGTTTGGCAAAGAGGAAGCACGGTTTTAGCTGTGACCTCATCGGCCTGCTGAGCAGCCTTTGGTCTCAGCAGTGACGCCATAATAGAAGTGAGAACCCTGC
>VUQR01014410.1:10660-39530 GCA_015108515.1 Hemichromis elongatus | reverse complement strand
GCCAGTTAACAGTCAAGACAGATTACATTTTTCAATTCAATTCAGTTTTATTTATATAGTGCCAAATCACAACAACAGTTGCCTCAAGGCACTTTATATTTATATAAAACCCAACATCAAATGACCCCCTATGAGCAAGCACTTTGGCGACAGTGGGAAGGAAAAACTCCCTTTTAACAGGAAGAAACATCCATAGTGATGAAATTACTTCACAAATACTTGACAATGTCTATTTTTATTTCTAAAACTTTAAGCCCAAAGCATCGTGCTGGCAGCTTTCTTTGATTTGCTACAACTGTGTGTCTTTATAAAGTGTAAAAACTAAGACGTAACAATGAACTTTTATTTCTTTTTCTTGAGACATCTCAGGGTTTAAACTTCTTTATACTAAAAGAAAGGGAAACAATTTAAAGTTGTTTTGTTTTGTCCAAGTTAATGGGAAAATTGGTCAATTTTAACCCATTAACACCCAGTTTATCATATTTATTACGTAAAGTTATGGGTGGTTTTGAGACTTCAACATCAGTGGGATATGTTCCCCCCTGCAAAATATTAATGAATTGCACAATAAATTAAAGCATTTTTTAAAATGCCAGTTAGCAATATGAAAAAAAAAGAGTCATATGTGGAAAGTAAAATTGCATTTTCTTTTTTAAACAAATTTGTCAGATGGTTCAATAAACTCTCCATTTTCAAACAAATTGATTTTTATTTCATTGTTTAGTCTTTAAAGGAATACAAATGGCCCTGCTTTAGATAACAGTAGATTTAAAGTGAATTGAGTACCAAGAACTACAAGTGTTTTGATGACAAAGGCTTGTCTTATTATAAAAACAAGAAAAAATATATTTTATAGAAAACAGAACTGGAACTAAACTGAC
The DNA here is from genome assembly GCA_015108515.1 of Hemichromis elongatus. Taxonomy (NCBI): domain Eukaryota; kingdom Metazoa; phylum Chordata; class Actinopteri; order Cichliformes; family Cichlidae; genus Hemichromis; species Hemichromis elongatus. The sequence continues at coordinate 38,649 of VUQR01014410.1, read as the reverse complement.
CTTAGGAGATGTCACTTTGGGACAAAGAACTAGGAAGTGAAAGCTAAGTGAAAAACATCATATTACCTTTGAAACCGTTTGTAGGAGCTGACTGGAACCCATATTACTCATATTCTAATAAATGGATGTGTAGTGCAAAAATCAAAGCACTCTGCTGCATATGTTTGTATGGACTATGTGGTTAAATGTAGCATGTAATCACTGAAGGGAAACCTTAAGAATTGAAATACAGCGTTTTCATTTATTTAGAGAATTTGATGATGAATTGTTTACTTAGGTCACATAAAAACATTAATCATGAATGAGTTTTTTCTAAAACCTCCACTTTAGTCTTTCTGAATTGACAAAGACTGATCTTTATTAAAAAAAAATAAATCTAAGAGAAGTGAATACCTATAGGTGCCAATCTGGGATCAGTGATTATGCTTTGGCAATCTCAGATAAAATATTATAATCATCAGCTCTCATTACTGTTGAGCACAGAAACTCTTGTGGCCCAATTACTTTCAAGTGAAGATTGAGATTACATAAACACTAGAACATTTGTGACATATACAGATGTAAAGTGAATGTCCCTGAGTTTCAAACATGTTCTTACTTGGAAGAGGCACTTGTAAAACACAGTTCAGAGCTATGCGCCTGCACCTGTGCTTGGATGGAAATAAATCATTCTATCAAAAGACAAAAACTTAAAGATTAGAAAGTAGAGTGTGTGATTGGTCAGAGGAAAACCCGTGGAATGGCATTTCCCTCGCGATCATCATGGACACGTCCATGGAGTTTGCCTCCTTGATAGAACTGGCGAAGGTTGAATTTGGCAGGTGCAGAGACGTACCACATCACCACCCCTGTGGGGTTCACTGACACTACAAATTCAGTGGAGTCTTTGAGCGATGTGGTCTCATCTGTGAAGACATTGAAGACCTATAAAGAAGACGGAAGAAGACAGAAGTGAATTTCACTAGCAAGTATGAAAACAGACATCTTGCTGATAGAACACTTTTGATCTCAGGGGGAAACTTTTGGTCAGATGTAACTAGATTGTCACGCCTGTTCCTTAAGTCCCTGGTTGTTCTCATTGTCCATCCACTGTAAATGAATGAGAACGATCTACTGCTCTGAATCTTGGGTTAATTTTTGACCAATCTTTTGATGCCCACATCAAGTCTTTGCCCCACTCTTGCCTTTTTCACTTAAGAACATCGCTAAACTCACAACTGTTGTCTCTAAAGGTGAATTGGAGATGCTTGTTAATGCCATTATCTCCTCCCAATTAGACTATTGTAATGCCTTTTTCCTTTTCTCCAAAAGGCTTCTATAAATTACCTTCAAGCTGTCCAAAATGCTGCAGCAAGGCTTTAAACTAGGGGTTCCCAATCCCAGTTCTCGAGGGCCAGTGTCCCTGCAGGTTTTAAATATGTCCTTGATCCATCACAGGTGATTTAAACGGCTAAATGACTTCCTCAATATGTCTTGAAGTTCTCCAGAGGCCTGGTAATGAACTAATCATATGATTCAGGTGTGTTGACCCAGGGTGAGTTCTAAAACCTGCAGGGACACCGGCCCTCAAGGACTGGGATTGGGGACCCCTGCTTTAAACTCCCAAATACTTTCATATCACCCCATTTTTAAAGAATCTGCACTGGCTTCCAGTTAGTTTCAGATATCAATTTAAAACCTTGTCTCTTATTTTAATGGCCTTATGACGAGAGGCCCCCCACTTATATCACCAAGCTACTTCACCCTCTCAAAAGTTATTCAAAGATAGCAATCATAACAGGTTTGAAGGGTGTTTCTCTCCTACTTCATATTGTGTAATGATTATGTTCAGAAAAATCCTACTGAATTTGTAAAGTGGCAGGGAACACATGTGCATCTGGTGTATTATGGCTGCATTCCAAATCTCCAGATCAGAGGGAAAGGAACAGCCCAGGAACTACATACAGTACAGATGAAACCCAGTCCACATCACACACCTAAAATATCTGCTCCGGACTAGAAACTGATGCGCTGAAGCTCGGAGGACACAATTGTTTTGTTTTTCTTTTTATTAGTTTTTTTGCGGTACAATAATTAAGTGAAATAGTACAGATGATGCAAATATCGCTTACATAGTTCTAACAGTTATATCAAAAAGTTTAGTTTGATACATAACTAAAAAAAAAATTGAAAAAAAAAATTGAAAACCAAAAAAAACGCATAAGTCTATCCCTCTGTCCTACCTAAAACAAAACAAAAAAAAAACCCCACAATTGTTGGGCAGTTGTTAAATCTTGTCAATGTTAATGCAAATGCACCATACTGACAAAACCTTTGTCAATGTTGTGTATGTAAAGGCCCAGCATTACTACATCTTCTTTACCTTTTAGTGTGACTGCATTTGCGGCATTTTTTTTTTTTATCGTCTTCAGCTTAAAGTGATTTTATACAAAACATACAATGTTTTTTTCTAGTCATTCGATTGGATATCCTTAAAGATATAACACACATCGTTCACCAACACCAGTTAAACTCGCACAACTGCCCTGACCAGCTGCAGCCGTTTCAGCACTAAAACGAATGACTAAGCAATTGTTCTGTGCTAATTGTGAAATAAGAACAGGAACCTGCACTTGTATCACATCCAGCCTGCCATCCTGACAGCTCCTTTTTGATGCTCTCTTCCAGCATGACTCATTGGACCAGTGCCCGAGTTCCACTGCTTCAATCATAATAACTACACCTGCTGTAAACGAGAAGCCCGACTGTCACCCAGGGCAGCTCCGATTTAATGTCACCAGCCTGCCCCGTGATCCGCCCTTGCGTGTGATGAGCTGGACTTGCACCTAACATTTGCAGTTGTGTAACTTGTTTCTTGGTTTGTTGTTTGAGACACTCGCCACACCCTGGAGACTGGGCATTTCACACCACTCCAACTGATCACACATTAGGAGTTACTCTGCGTCACAGGTGTTGAACTCCAGGCCTCGAGGGCCGGTGTCCTGCAGATTTTAGATGTGTCCTTGAGCAAACACAGCTGATTCAAATGGCTAAATTGCCTCCTCAACATATCTTGAAGTTCTCCAGAGGCCTGGTAATGAACTAATCATTTGACTCAGGTGTGTTGAAACAGGGTGATATCTAAAACCTGCAGAACACCGGCCTTCGAGGCCTGGAGTTCGACACCCCTGCTCTACGTGGATGAGGTAATCCCCCAACCACCTCTGGTTTTGGTAGGTTAGTGCAGCACATGATTTAATTTTATTCTCATATTTCTAATAAAAGATTGGGTCATGTACGATGGTGTAATATTAGGTAGGATTTCAATCTTTTGTTTGTTTGTTTCTTGGATTTTTTGTTTTCACCAGTGCTGTTAACGTTGGACCTTTAAAAACAGGGAAGTCTGAGTCAACCTTGCTTGCTAAAATTATCTCCCTTACCCCGCGACAACCAGGTCGAAACACGATACACATCCCTCCTAAGTCCATAAACACATACCTTGTAGCTGCCTGCGGTGTAGTTGAGCTTGCTGAGGGAAGTCGTGTAGCGATAGGGCATGTCTGTACGACGGCTGAAGAACAGCAAAGCGCTTGCATTGTTTGACAGGGGGCGCCAGAATACTTCAATGCCACTTTTCTCCTGGGAGAAAGAAAGAAAATCAGAAGATGAAACAAAAAAAACAACAACAAAAAACGCACAAATGTTTTTAAACAAGTCCCTTCTTTTTATTATAAGTTCTATCTACTGTTGGAGAGTTGGACAGTTGCTTCACCTTCACAATGCGTCTTCCCTGAATACCCAGGGCATCCTGGTTGATGTTGATGGCCATTTTGTTCCGCAGGATGCTCTGGGCACCGCTGGAGATGGTGCGGAGGTCGTTAGACATGAAAAGAGGAGCAGCCATGATCGCCCAAAGAGCCATCTGAGAACGAGACTGTTCCATGCTGAGGCCAAAGTCGCCAATAATCAGCTGTGAAGAATTTCCACACCGAAGAATTAAATTGGAGGCTGTATCTATCTCTCAGTATGGAAGTGTAGCTGAATGATTTGTACAGAACAAAAATATATGTAGAGGACTGAAGAGGCTTAAACAAAGACAGTAAATATAGACATTTATAAAATCCTGCTATTAACATATAAAGCTCTAGCCAGCCTCTCTGGTCCTCTAACCAGCATCTCCACCTGCCCCTCGCTCTGATTTTAAAACCAGAGGTTATCGTGATTTTGAGGTGACGATAGCACTTTTTTACTATTATTATTGTCATTATTATTAAATATGGTTATATTTGGGGCAGATTTAACAAATTTTAGTTAAACAAACCATATCAGGATCGTTCCACCTTCCAGTTCCTGCTGCAGGTGCCAGGACGTCCTGGTTTTCAAAGAACCAGTCAACAATGTACAGTACACTGTCCCAAGAGTCCTGGATGTCACCATAGTTACGCCACAGGTTGCAGATCTCACCCAGCTGAGTGTAATTTACCTAAAAAACACACACACACACACATCAGTTTCATTTACTGAAGAAGCAAATACATCAAAAAGTCATCAAAAATTATTTTGGATTTTAATTGTACCTTAGGTGGCAGCCCACCCTGGTAGGCAGGCCAGCTGCAGGAATAGCCAATGGGACGCCCTGTAGCATTTAAAGCCTTTGACATGAGAGGGTAACCTGTTCAAGACAGTGAACATGAGATCTCAAACGAGGTCCCAATCAGCAATATCTTAATAACAGTAATAATCAGGCTTGTGTTTTTACCCTGCTCTTGCTCCGTGGCATTAGAGTAACAGCCGTCAAATTTAAACATATCCACCTCCCAGTCTGCAAACGTCTGAGCATCTAATTTGATCTTATCCAGCGGGGTACCGGGGTAGCCCCCACACGTGAATTTGCCCATGTCCCCGTAGATACCGAGCTTTAGGCCTCTGTCATGCAAGTAGCGTGCCAGCTTCTGGATTCCTCCTGGAAACCTGAAAGAGAAATGTCATACACACCTTTAAAAAAAAAAGAAAGAAAAAAAAAACCCTTTAGATTTTATTTTGTAACCACAGCATGTTTTTTTTTCCCCATGTAACCCAATTTCCTTTACACTTTCCAGGGAAGTGAAAATCATATTTGTGCTGACACTAAAGCATACCTGCTATGAATCTACTGAGTCCTGTGTTTGGTTCTTCACATGACTGTATGACTGTCACACTACTTCACTGGCTGTAGGCCAATAACTGATATGTATTTACAATGGTCTTTGTGCTCACGCAGCAAATATTGCACCTCTTAGGATCAGGCTGCAGCCGTCCCTTATCGTCTCTTTGTTTGGAAGACCAGCAGTCATCTATGTTCACGTAGACATAGCCGAGTTCCTTCCAGCCGTCCTCTGCGATCCTGTCTGCCATGTCCATGAACAGATTCTCACTAGGAGAAATACAAAGATGTTTCACGATGGTCTCACTCACATTCCTATTTACACTGAAACTGCATTTGAAGATAAGAGTGTAAAGAGCATTGCCATATCTCTTACATATTCAGTTGGAGCCAATTGCTTCTACTGGCTTTTCCTATATCTTATAATAACAACAATAATAATATTAATATCTCTATAAAACTGAGACTAGGCCATTATTGTTATAATACCAAAATTCCTTTTAAGTTTTTAAAACAATCAAGCCTGGTGATACACATATAAATTTTGGCTTACCTTATGCAGTTCTTGGGGTCGTTGTCACAGTCAATATCACATCGGTATCGTTCCCATGCCAACCACCCCATTGGAGGGGTCCTCATCAGGCCATTGTCAAGGGCCAAAGTGGTCCCAGTGAGCCCAAAGGCAAAAACCAGCACTGAAAAATGCATTTCCTCAAATACAAAATGACAAACTGAATCAGATGTCAGTGCAGTGTGTCAAAGATGAGCCACAAGAGTACGTCCAGAAGACTAAACGGCAAAGTGCAGGTTAAAGATTGCACCACCTGACGAATAATCACCTGACAGGGGTGTGGACGCAAACCTGCTCGATCACTTACCAGTAAAATAGACTGACTGTGTCAGATGACCAAGGGAAAAGCCGTTGCTTATTGAAAGGATAATCTGCTAAATAAAAGTCGTTTAAATGATTTAAACGAAGGGGTTTGCTGAATGCGTGTATGAAATGAAAAACTAAACTCACTGAAGTCCGATCACGGCTCTTGAAAACTGAAAGCTAGAAAGAGCAAATAAGACCAAGAACTCAGCCTCCTGCAGTCCACTTCTGTGCTCTAGTCTTCAGTCTCCCCCTCACTTCATTAAATAAATGCTGTGGTAAAAGAAAATCTGCTCGGTCTACTGTAGGGCGCTATATAAAAAAAGTAAACATGACGAGGAAGTGGAAGCCACGTGACAAAGGTCCCCTATCAGCTGACCACAAAACAGGAAGCAATAAAGAAACAAAAATCCGCCGGGGAGTCCGTTGATTACGGTTTATTTACCTCAGTTTTGTTGCTAATTTTATCTAATAAACACAGAAAATCTTATTTCATTTTTCGGGCTGTTTGTGTTCAATAAGGTAATGTTAAATGTGATTAAATCATTCATTAAATTTTGTTTCATAAAAGGTATCGATTGCAGTAGCCTTCACCTGTCATTTGGAGTTACAATCCTGATAATGTACATGTGTGATAAACAAAATGACTACTGCTTTATAATAAATAAATTCAATACTTCATGTTTCAAATCCTGTCTTGATATGCTATTAAAAATAAATCCTCCATTCTCAGATGAGTAAATAAATAAATAAGGTAAGTATTTTTATTATTTTTTTTATCCGTCGTGGATGTTAATTGGCACTTGGGCTACTTCATGCATTAGTCGTTACCTGTTTTTGTATTTTCTTCCTCATCAAAGAGAGAGAGTCTCAGAATTATTACAGCAAAAGTGTAACCATATCCACATCCAGCAGGAGGAGCACTTGGAATACAAAAAATTATAGATGATAAGTGTTATTAACCCAAACCATGAAATAATTGCCAGAAAATTAAAATGTCTTTGAAACTGGGCTTGAACATTCTGACAAATTTAAAACAAAAACAAAAAAAAACAAGTAAATATCAAACTGCAATTTTAATTTGTGTCGGTCTTGATATAGCCAGCTTTTTTGCATAAAAATGCATTGAGCAATTTCTTTTGGCTGTCTGTGGGGGGGGGATCATTTAGATATCCCAAACGTATCTTATATGATACACTTGGCGTTAAAGAGTTGAGATAAAGTCTTCTGACTCTCACTTTGGTAGAAAGTCGAGGCTCTTTTATTATTGCCATTTTTCATAGATTTAATTAAAGATATGAAAACAAAATGCTATATTTTTCTGACAGGCTGCTAATAACAAAGTGATAAAAGACAGCATTTTAAATCGGTTCTTTGCTAAGTTGTCTGAAGGACAAAGTAGCCCATGTACAAAGAAAAACTCTGAAATAACTTCTGGAAAGCTTTAAAAAAATAAAAGGACGAAAGTCAGGCTGCTTTGAAGCAAAATATAAAGAATTCAGAGATAGCTCAAAATGTTTGTATGATATTGTATATTTAACAGTTTACTGTTTTTGTTTTTGTTTTTTCGTTGTTTTGATTGGTTGTAACGCACTGATGCACGCTGACGTTTTGTTTTTCTGATTGGCTCAGACCACTATGTGTCAAACGTGACATCAAACAGGAAACGGTGGAGCTTATGTGCTGCTACACAGGGAAACATGGCAGACACAAGCCTGGGTAAGAGCGCTTAAATACTAAACTGCAAAAACTAGTTACACTAAATAAATAAATCATGGGGTTATAACAGTTTATTACAAATCCACATATCAGCTACTTTTATGTAATGGACCCGAGAGTTATATCACACGGATGTAAAAGCTGCAGTCATGCTGCAGAGCTTACTTTAAATGGAAACAATTGAAGACGAGGGTTTAATATCTCTCATTTGGGGAGAATGGTCTCTATTGACATCGACTTTATGGTGGCTAGCTAGTCTTTTAATACGTGTGTTGTCCTTTTTCGGGTTTAAAAGGACTTCCTGGTGTCAAGTTTCGCTCGTCCATTCGTTTTCATTTTCCCTTTAAAGTGACAGGAGGTTAGTTATCACTTAATAAAAAGGCTATAAAAACAATTACTATTTGTACTAATTACAAATTATTTGAATGTCACCCCCTGGCATATGTTAGTTATGTTCCAGTTTGTATACATTCTCTGTATTCTGTTGCTTAATAAAGTTCTGGGGGGAAAAAAATTACAGGGGCAGGTTCGCGCATGTGCAGAACAGTCTGCGCATACAAGTTAGCAAACTAGCAGTATCACAGTGTAAAGGTCCATCCGTGGTGACCTCTTGCAAATATAGGGCCAACTTAAATAAATGTACTTCCTAGTTTCAACTTCCTGAAATCGTAGCAGTCAAACAAACAAGTGAAGTCAAACCTACATTTGTGATCACACTGTCATCATAGGCATGAATTACCCGGTAATTTAGGGCTTTTGAAGACTCCCTTTGAACTGTTCTTTTTCTAGTGCAGAATGATTGTAGAGCATACATCTTCAACAACTAAAAAAAAACAAGAATTGATTGCAAATGTTTACACTTACTTTGAATTTTCTCGAACCCACACACTCTAGAGTACATACAAGCTCAAATATATACATACATCTCCACTAATAGTAAACTTCCACCACATATATTTGGTAGCAAGCTTCTGACACAGCTCTGACTGGATATTTGAGTCTTCATGAAAAAAATTGAGTTTATTTCGAAGGGTTTGTTTAGTGACACAGACCTGGATTTCAAGCATAGTCCACAAATTTTTGAGGTCAGGGCTTTTAGAAGACCATTTTAGATGATTAATGTTAGCCTTTATCCATTCCTAAACCAGTTTTGATGTGTTTTTGGGATCGTTGTCCAGTTGGAACAACTGATTTGTGCAACGTGGCAGAACCACTGGCAGCAGAGCACGATGCTACCACCACCATGCTTTACAGGTGGTACAGCACTCTTGAAAGCTTCACCTTTACTCCTCCAAATATGTGTCTTGTTATCTCATATGGCCATAAAACCTGTCTCCAGAAGGCATTTGGCTTGTCCATGTTGGCAGATGCAAATTTTAGTCAAGCTTTAAGGTGTCAGTTTTGAAGCAGGGGTTTCTAGCCCACGGCGATGTAAAACTGGCTTCCCTGTGGACAGTGACACGGGGGACGCAGGCCTGAGCCTTTGTGGTTCCTGGGTTGTTTCTGAACATCCTAACCTATTTCCTCTCATCTGAGCGTGACAGTTTAGGTCTTCTTTTACACCTTGGCAAAGTGGTGACACATGTGAACATCTAATACTTAGATAGCATTATATAGAAATTACTTTAACAGACCTCAACTTGTCAATCCAGTAAATGCTGTCAAAGAAAGCTTTTTTAAGCTAGAAACCAGAAGTTGCTTGTTATAGTCAATCATGATCACCAACAAGAAGTTGGTGGGCTTTACCTTCTCAAGTTAAGACATTGTAAAACCTTTAGCACCACTAATTAAAAGATTTAAATGAGTGTGTGTGTGTATATATTTGACCTTGTGTGGTTTGGAGATTCAAACTTCAATTCAGACTTGTGCACCCAATTCTTGTTTTTTGCAGTTATTAATAATGTACGCTGTTCAATCATTACAAGTCCAAAATGATTAGACATGCTTGCCCATGATCAGTGGATGTCAACTTCTGACTACAACTCTGTTTTTCCTTTTAAATATAATAGAAAAGAAACATAGTGAGGGACAACACAGAAATCTATTTTTAGTTTCTAGTGCACCTTTTTCTTTTATGAAGTCAGGTAAAATTTTGTGGGATGAAAACTGTTTTTTTTTTCTAGTCGAGGAAACATTATTCCAGATAGCTACTAGAGTAATACAAGCTGAATGGATATACTAAGAAGTACTTTGCTTTCAAGTGTAAAACAGTAGAGAATACTTGACTTAATTTCTTTTGTGTTTCAGGTGTTCTTGGTGTGGCGTCAGCCCTCCTTGGAAGTGGAGCGGCAGGTTTTGTGTTCGGAGAAGCTGCGTTATTTGCAGTCGAACCCACGCTGACTGAAGATGGCCTCCTGCTTAATGCTGCAACTCTGGCTGCTGGGCGGGCCGGTTCCACTGGTGTTGCAGTAGTGACGGCATGCCTCGTGTTTACCTCGGTGCTCTTATGCCTTGGAAGTGGTTTCCTCCTCGCTGCCATGGTGATGACGCTATTGAACAAAGCTGGAGTGAGGCTGCCCTGGTTAGCAGAGGCCACAACAGGAGCCTCTGTTGCGGTGGGCGCTGTCACTACTGGATTGTTAGTGGGCGTCCTTCCACCGTGGATCTACATTGCGGTGCAAGGTGCTCTGGTCCTTTTCGTCTACTCGTACTCCAACATTAACGACATGACCACAGCTCTGTTAATCATCTTCACCACTCTGTACCTCAGTGTAGTGTATGGACAGTTTGGAGCCTTTTTTGGACTCATCAGCATGATTCTGACCATCATTGTCCTCTTTGTCCTTCGAAGGCTACTAACAGGCCGTGTCCCTCGAAGACCTAAATCTAAAACTGGGTGCAAACTACTGGAGAGAATTTTCTTCTACTCTGTTTTTGTGGGGATTCTGGGTTTTTTTGTGGGTTTAGGAGCAGGTGAAGCACGAGACGGGTCAAAAGAAGATGTGGTTTTGATGTTGAAGTCAGTCCTCTGGGTGGCCTATCTGTCTGCGGCGCTGCTTGGAGCTGGCCTGGGAACAGTGGCCATGGTCGGACTGGGTCCAGAGGTGGCTGGAAAGGTCGCTTTGGGAATTGCTATAATGACATCAGTGGCTTTGAGAGCCATTCTGCAGTGGAGCTCCTCTCTAGGGGCCCGAGGCAGCACAGCAGGGACGCTAGGGGCGGCCACAGCTGCAGGGGTCTCACTTGGAGCTGCAAGTGTTGCAGCAGGACGGGCATTTAAGTCAAGGAATTCAACTTTAGCAGTTTTAGGTTCGGTTGTCGTCGGTGCAGTTGTGGCAGCAGAATGCCAGTTACTTAAAGCAGTTCCATTCACCACATCAGAACTCGTAACAGTCACCCTTGTTGCAGCAGGGGCATTTGTTTTGGGTGCACCAAAGAGCCCGTTCCACACTCAGGTGAATCTGGAAAAGGGCCTCCTCACAGGGACTGTGCTAATAAAAGAAATCGGCATGGAAACGGTCACCGCAGCAGCAGCACCTATTGGAGCCGGGGCACTTGGGGCTGCAGCGCTGGGCACCGCGGCTCTGGGGAAACTGGGAACTGTGGGAGTCTTAGCGGCTATAGTGTTGGCTTTGGGGAGCACTCTAAGCGGCATGATAGGAAAATCACCACCAACTACAAACGCTCACACGGACTGATTGACGCCGGAGTTTACATCTGTCATTTTATTGCATTTTTAGAAGTAAAAAATTTGAGGCAAAAACAATAAATGCAGTGTCATAAGACATGTTATCTGTTATACAGATAAAATGCTCATGTTTTAATGTACTGTTGAGGATACCAGTGTTAAATAAAAATATCAAAAATATTTCAGTGGCCTTAATCATCCTGTTTCTTCTTTTTTTTCTAAGCTCTTCAAAGAATCACTGCCACATTTCCCAAGACATGACTGCACGCTGACAGTTTCTTTGGTTTCGTCTTAGCAACAGTAACAGAGGCACTCAGGGAAGGAGGGTGGGGGGTGTAAGACAGGAGCAAGATGCAGAAAATGATCAGAAGGTGGAAGAGCATCTTAGACTTGATATGTTTAGGCAGATAAAAGTAACCAGAGTAAAACTTACATTAGTATCTTTGAACAGATTATATTTTGCATTGAAATTGATTGATTAGTCGATCTACTATGATGACAAACAAGACTTCACCCGCCTGGGAACAAGAGGCTCTGAGAATCTCCTCTATCTTAAATGTGTGTTTTTATTTGAAGGCACTAACTCTAAATTAAAAGGTAAGCCACTTTTCACGGTGGGACTGAACTGAAGAATGGGATGGAGTTATTTTCTGCTCTAAATGTTTTTGTCTCGTGTGGAAGAACCTTTAAAAGTCATGAAAACTTTGATCATGCGGTCAGCTGCAAAAAAACAAATAAGACAGTAATGGGCAGGTCGCAACTTTTTCGTGGATTTTCACATTCGTGTTGTAACACAGTATTCCACTAACCAAGAGGATTAACCTTTAAAAAAGAAGGATGTCTCTGAACCGGGTCCGCACAATAGACACGGAGCAGTCTGCAGAGTACTCGGTGGAGTACTCGGCCCATGTTTCCAGTGATCCGGACCATGACGTGGGTCGGAGGCGTGAAGTGACCGTAGTAAAGTCCAGCTGCTGCCGCTGCCTGCCCCGCGCAGTGCGCCTCACCTTTACGCCGGAATCGTTGGAAAAGCTCTATCAGAGCTACTTCCGTCGACAGAGGCAGGAGAACCTGCTGGTGCTGGTGATGTTCGCCGCTCTCTTCAACAGCTTCGTCATCATCATGTGTGCGGTGGTGTACACTGAGGACAAACTGGCGATGGTGGTGGTGGCAGCTGTGGGGCTGGCTGCGGACGTTGCGCTCTACGTGTTGTGCTGGTTGCAGAAACTCCCCGCATCACCTGTGTGGCGCGGAGCAGTGGCCTACGCACTGTGGCTGATGGTCACCGTGCATGTTTTGTGTTACATGGGATTGAACTACGAGCGCTTTCCCCATGCTAGTGACTCTGTGGGCTGGCAGACCTTCTTCATGTTCTCCATCTTTCTTACATTGCCACTGAACCTGGTGCCCCTGCTCCTCCTCGCTGCCCTCTCGTGCGGGATTCACACTCTGGTTTTGGGCATCACGGTGGCTCAGAAGTTTAAGGATGGCGCACAGCAGCCGATGCTGGTCAGACAGGTAAATGTCTGGTAAACTCACTAGGAATAAAGCAGCTAGAACTTTAAAACGTTTGTAAATGCAACCAAAAGAAAAAAGAAAGAAAAGGAGAATGTGTGATATTAGATGTGTCCACAGTTGATTCTAGGCCAGTAGTTTCTATCCAGGACACAAATTTATGCATGTTGTCAGTTTTTCTTTTTACTAGGCTACACCAACTCTTCACCAAGCGAGATCCCAGTAAGATCATTATGCAGTAAACAGTGCAAAATTTAAGGGGCCTCACACTGTTTTAGGCCTTAATACTCAAGTGGAGGTGAAGTGGGTTTGGATTATGGATAGTAAATAACTTCATAATTCACTGCGTTAAATAAAACCCCGTTGTTTTTTCGATTTTGCGTAGTGTTTTGTTAATGCAAACTAATTTCCTTCCATTCACATTTGGTGTCTTTTTGTGACATTTGGGCTAAGTCCTAAGGCCCCAAAGGTAAATACATATAAGTCAAATATAAAAATATTTTAAACACAGTCTCAATTTATAGAGAGAGTGCATGTGAACACACCTTGGGTACCAAAAAAAAAGCCAAATAATGTAGTTTGAGTAATTCAGAAAGAAAATTGCATCTAAAAGTTAAAAGTCTGTTTCCGTACACTAATCTTTAGATTAGAATGCAATTATTGCTACTGAAAAGTACATTGCTCAAATAAAAATGAAGTTTGACATCCACTTCAAAATACAAATAATATAAACATATATACACACATCATATTCACACATAGGGTTTATCTCAGATCTAAGCTCAGATAAATAGTTTGTTTACTCCATATTTGGAAAATTCATTTCAGCAGTTAAGATGATGATTAAATGATAATAATATTTATTAATATACTCTATATTATAATGCATATTATTGTTATCCACACAAACACTTTTGTGGCACCTTTCTCATTTTATTCAGTTGCTAGCCAACGTGATGCTGTACCTGTGTGCCGCCATAGTGGGTGTGATGTCGTACTTCATGGCAGACCGGAAGTACAGGACAGCATTTTTGGAAGCTCGTCAGTCACTGGAGGTGAAACTGACACTGGAGGAGCAAAGCACCCAGCAGGTATATTACCCACACATGCACATTTACCTTGTTGAGTTGTGTGAGTCGTATTTTGGGGCAAACAAACCAACAAATGCACAAGCACACAAATAGAAGGTTGAGATGCAACACGCTGATTAATTACAGGATGTTTTGCTCAGCTCAGGACTAATAGGTTGTTAGAGAGGCACTTGTTTTCACCAGCAGAGCCACCGTCAGGGACACAATAAGGTCCCCTTAGCACTTTGCCAGTCAACAGATGCAATAGAGGGAACGAGGACATGTTTCCCCATGAATCATTTTAAAAGGGAATCTTTTTTTTGCTCATTTTATTATATGCTGGCCTGTTTATCGTCATTTTAATCAAACCTCAAGCTGCACAGAGGTCACCATTTTGCTGTAAATCCTTTGAGATTGATCTTTTGTGTTCCTTACAGCCACTTTGCAATGCTTTACCTTCTGTGGCATTAATATTAATCAATTATGAAGCGTTTACTTGACTGGAAGAGGTGTTAAAGTAATAAACATCTTTAATGCATCTAACAGCAATCGCAAATTGGAAATAAACTGGAAAGTGCTCCCTTTTTCATCACAGTTTGAAAGATGATACAAATTTGCAGTTATTGTCACCAAGCATTTAATTCTTCCTTTTAAGACACTGTCACGCCTGCCTGTGACTATTTGCAAAACAAAGGCAGCAGATGCTTGAGAGTTGTTTGAAAAAGGGGCGGAAAAGATACGGATGAGGAGACAAAAAGACAAAGAAAGAGACAGAGGAGAGATAATATTCCCAGCGTGCCTTTTCAGTGGGAGACTTGGTCAAAGATGGAAAACAGCCAGCCAGTTAGGACATATCTGACCACTTGACAGGATTCTTGAGAGCTAAGAGGAAAATAAAATGTAAAAGTCATCCCTACAGAAATAGGGATGAATTTTCTTTGCCTGTTTCTCACATCTCGCACCTTCTTTCAAATCTTGCTCTATGTAGGAGGAATTATTACTGTCCATCCTGCCCAAACACATCGCTGATGAGATGCTGCAGGGCATGAAGAACCAGGCAAATCAGAACGAAGTCCAACAGCAGCAGCAGTTCAACACCATGTACATGTACCGCCATGAAAACGTTAGGTCAGGATCACTAAAGAAAATGTCTTCTTAAATTTTTTCAAACTTCTGTTCCACAATATTTTCTGCAACAGGGAAGTGTTACGTTGTTTTTTAATCATCCACTTTTGTTGCAGCATTCTGTTTGCAGACATCGTGGGCTTCACCCAGTTGTCCTCAGCCTGCAGCGCCCAGGAGCTTGTAAAGCTGCTCAATGAGCTGTTTGCTCGCTTTGATAAACTGGCAGCAGTGAGTATCAAAGTAGTTTCAACTGCTTTTCCTGTGAGGTATATGTACTCATAAGCCACTTTATTAGGTACACATAGATTCAACAAGGCACTGGAAACATTCCTCTGAAATTTTCTGTCATACTGACATGACAACATCACACGGTTGATCAACATTTGTCAGCTGCAAATCTTCAGTTCCACCTCATCCGAAAGGTGCTTTACTGGACTGTGAGCTCTTGACTGTGGAGACCAGTTGAGTGTAGTGAACTTATTGTCATGTTCAACAAACCAGTTTGAGATGGTTTGAGCTTTGTGACATGCATAAAAGCAGCCATTAGAAGATGGGTACACTGTGGTTATATAGGGATAAGGAAACTCCTCACACTAGGCGACAACTTTTCAGTCTCCTATTATACAATTTTGTTGAGCCCATGCTAATTGTATCCTCAGCTTCCACCGCTTAGCCACCCACAGTGTTACCTGATGTGGTCTTCTGTAGCTCTAATCCAATTTTTTTCAAGGTTAGCTCTGTTGTGCCTCCAGAGATGCTCTTCTGCATATCATGGTTGTGGAGATTTGGTATTTGAGTTACTGTTGCCTTCCTTTTAGTACGAAACAATGTGGTGTTTGTGATCTGACATCTGAAATTGACAAGGCATTTTGTCCAGAGAACTGCTGCTCAGTGGATATTTTACTTTTTTTTCCTCTATAAAATCTAGAGATGGTGGGAAAATCCCAGTAGATCAGCAGTGTCTGAAATACTCAGACCAGCCTGTCTGACACCAACAACCATGCCACCTTCAGAGTCACTTAAATCACCTTTCTCCTCCATTAAGTCGTTAACAAGTCGTTCCAGTATTTTGAATGAAATGGTTGACTGCTGAGTCATCAGCAAGGCCTAACAAGTTTGATTAGCAGGCTAATTACTGCTAAGTAACAGGCTTATGAAATATTAAAAATACGCTCACCAAAACTGAAGCACAAACCTCTTGGGTGATTTGTACAACAAAAGAAGTCACATTGTTTGTTAGGTAATTCCTCCAAAATACCATACACAACATCTAGAGGTCCAGGTAATAGCAGAGGTGAGTTTAAACAGACAGTCATCAGCTACAGCTTTTTTTTCACGCCAGTCATCAAAGGAGCCACACCCCTTATTTAAAGTCTTAGCGGTGCCCAAAGGGGGGGAAGTTATAAACTAACTGAACACTCTATAGAACATTGTGACGCCACTGTGTCAGACAAAGAGATGAGATGACATGATTTCTAAATTTCTACAAGTATCTTTTTTTCTGAATTATGTTCTGAGAAGTTTTTATGAGACAATATATTTACATTATTGGATTGTTCAAGTTATAGTACCAGTCATTTTCTGTTACTGAGGTAAACATCCGTGTCTGATCTCATATTATAGGAACATCACCAGCTGAGGATTAAGATTCTTGGAGACTGTTACTATTGCATCTGTGGTCTTCCTGACTTCCGGGAGGACCATGCCGTATGCTCCATAAAGATGGGCCTGGCTATGGTAAAAGCCATCTCGTAAGTAGTAACTTTATCAATTAGGAAAAGGGGGGCACAATGAAAACAATAAGTATTAGTATTAAAACTGAATTAAAAAAAATGTTTACACAAAATAAAAGATAAAGGAAGTCACCACACAGAGAAAAAACAACTATAATGGTAATGACGAAGTAATGAGAGGAAAGGATCGATTGAAATTTTAAAGCTGCTTAATAATATCAGCAGTTAATTTTCGAGTGACCCACTGATTTCTCACGTGGTCTAGGTATGTTCGAGAAAAGACACAAACTGAGGTGGACATGCGCGTGGGCGTCCACACCGGCACCGTGCTGGGAGGAGTGCTCGGGCAGAAACGCTGGCAGTTTGATGTTTGGTCCACAGATGTCACTGTGGCCAATAAAATGGAATCTGGAGGGATTCCTGGGTAGGAAAATTGTGCTGTTCCTTGGTGTCTGGGTAGTGTTTGTTTTTTTGTTGTTGTTTTTTTCTAATTTCACAATTTTGTATGCTATCTAGGAGAGTGCATATTTCCCAGACCACAAAAGACAGTCTGCATGGGGAATTTGAACTGGAGCCAGGGAATGGTGGAGAGAGGTGTGAGTACCTGCTGGAGAAAGGCATTGACACTTACTTAGTTCTAGTTCCTAAGCAGAAAGCCAATGGACTCAATGGAAATGTGAGTGGCTTGTGCCTTTATCCGAAAATAAATCAAATCAATTAAATGAAAAGTTTTTGTTTTTGTTATTAATGTAATATTACCAGACGTCTTATCTGCTTCTCCTCCTCAGACACCGGGTACACTGACCAATAGAAATTCTAAACAGTTGATCAACACCACAGCATCCAATGGGAACGCAGTCTCACAACAGTCCACACCTACTGAGTCTAAAAAGGAGGTGAATTACAGCTGCAGGTCATCATTCCAGTAACCAAAGATTAAAGTGTATTGTTGCTTGTGTATACATGAGTCAGGCCTGTTTGTGCATTTTTAAATAGATTTTTTTTAATTATAAAAGACAAATGTTCACATCATAATGTTTTCTGTATCTGATGTGTTTCTCTTTGCATTCCTGGCAACTTTAGAGGAATAACAGAGGCGAGGAACAAACCATCAACAGACGACTCCAGCAGGAGCTGCTGGAGAGAGAGACTCAACAAATGTAAGAAAAGAAAAACAAAAAAAAAGGGCAATAAAAGGATTCAGTTTAAAGACTAAATCATAAAATTCAGATTAAGTATTCGAGGAATTGAAAAGAAACTCGGGGATAAATCGGTGTACCATCCCCCCTTTATAGTATCCATGTACTTAACAATGATTTTTCCTTCGTGCCACATCTCACTGCATTTTTGACAGAATGAAGGATCATGAGATCAACCCCGTTTCTCTGCGTTTTGTGGATGGAAAGTTGGAGGACCACTACTCCTCAGAGAAGGAGAGGAGGAGCGGAGCGGCCTTCTCCTGCTGCATGATTGTACTCCTTTTCATCACAGCAATGGAGGTCTTCATCGACCCCTTGTGAGTTCATGTATCATGTATGTGTCATTTTATTGTGTGTGTAGCACAGGAAGCGCAGCGGTTAGCATGTTCTCCGTGTGCCCGTGTGGGTGTCCACCCGCAGTCCACACTTTTCTGCCTTAGGTTAATTGGTGATACTAAATGAATGTGAGCATGTGTGGTTGTCTGTCTCCCTGTGTTAGCCAAGTGATACACCTGTACTGGGTATACCCCAATCCTCACCCTGTAACAGCTGGGACAGACTCCTTGGCCATTTATGAGTTCATTTATGTTTTGTTTATGTATTGTTGTAATGATAGCACATGATATTTTATCAGATGTGCGTTCTGATGACGTGTGTTCTCCTTCTAGGTTGTTTGTGAACTATGTGACTCTCGCAGTAGGACAGGTATTGCTGCTAATACTCACTGTATGCTCCCTGGCAGCCATCTTCCCCAGGGTGAGACCATTTTTTTTTAAAAAAGGAAACAAAACTATTTTGTAAATTGTAGATAACGGCTTTGATAAGTATGTTCAATCCTCTGTAACAATAATGCAGACCCTAAGAACTATGGTGATGGGAAAAACTAAGTACACCCCATGATTCAAAAGGTTTTAGAGCCACCTTAGCAAAAATACCATAAAGTAAGTGTCTGAGGCTATCAGTCTCTCACTTTGGCCCACCTGATTTGTGGGTTTGTGTGTCTGTTCATGCACAGCTCTCCCGCCAGTCAGGTTGAAGTCTAGATTTTGACAAGGTCATTGCAGCACCTTGATTCTTTTCTTTTTCAGGTTTTCTGTTGTAGATTTGCTGCTGTGCCTAGGTCATCCTGTCGAAACACCCTGTGTTGCCCAAGCTTTATATGTTGGACAGATCGAATTTGACTCTAGAATACTTTGGTATAAAGAGGAGTTTGTGGTCAACTCAGTGACTGCAGGGTGTTCAGGTCCCATGGTTGCAAAACAAGCCCAAATCATCACTCCTCTACCGCTGTGGCTGACAGCTGGTATGAGGTGTTTATGCTAATACACTGTGTTTGGTTATTGCCAAATACAGCCGTGTGCATTACTGCTACAAATCTCCATATTGGGGTCCAAAAGCCCAAAGGACATTGTTCCAGAACTATTGGGGTTTTTTCACTTGCAAATATGAAAGCTTAAGCTGTGCTGCCACACTCTTCTTTGAGAAAGGGCTTTTTGCTGGCAACCCTCCAAATAAGATATTCTTGTTTAATCTGTTTCTAAATAAAATCTCATGAACTTAGCTTTAGAGCGCTGAATTCAGTCCTGTGAAAAACTTGTTCTCGCAGGGCTTTAGCTAAGTGATATTGCCCCTTCTGATTGATTTTTACAATTGATAAGAAATGTTTTCAAAGCAGTACTGATTTTATTGTCACACAGGACAGATTGAAAGTTATACAGTTTACACTGACAGTGAATAAAAAGTTACTAAATTTTTAACATTTGCTTATCACAGATTTTCTCCAAGAGGTTGGTGTCTTTCTCAATGTGGATTGATCGCACCCGGTGGGCGAGAAACACGTGGGCCATGGCAAGCATATTTGTTCTAACCATGGCTGTGATCGCTGACATGGTACGACTTCAAGACACTTGGCAAAACTGCATGTGTGCGTGTGTGTATCCGTAATCGTGGCAATACGGATCAACTTATTTGTCATTTCGTTATATAACTTCATGTCACAACAGGAAAATACATACAATCAGTATCCAGGAACTTCCAGTTGGGATTAATGTACAACATCATATTTCCCGATCTGAGTGTGTGCATTCAACTTTCCATCAGTGTGTTTCCACTTTGTCCTCATCAAACTATCGCTGCCTTTTATGTGTCTGACTGTATGATCCCAGTGGGGTCTATTAGTTGTCTGTCTTGCTGCCTGCTGGCTCATTTGTCACAGCCCCATAGGAGCAGCTTGCTACACACGCCGCTGCCTTTTTGGGCTGACGAGAATAGCGGATGCTAAAGAAAGCGTTCATTTCTCTGCTACGCTGTCATGTAGAAGCGACAGACGCCCTTTGATGAAAACGATGGAAAAACGAAATAGCGGATCGTGTTTTACTACTGCTGATCTTGTATCCGGGTTGTTCTCGACATAGACACAAGTTTTAGCTCAAAATGTGAAGTTGTTAGTTTTTCTGGCTGATGGAGTGAGCGGATTTTTTCTTTTCAATTGGTTGCAGTTAAGTTGTGCGCCTCCATCCCTTCGGATTTTCAACAGCACGTCTGGTCCGATGTTGGAGTCGCTTGGTGACGGAGGCTGTGCAGATAATCCGAAGCACTACAGCTTCATGGCTGTGATGTCACTAATTGCAACAACCATGTTGGTGCAAGTGAGCCATCTGATTAAACTAGGCCTCATGGTGCTGGTTGTCACAGCAACCGGAGCCGTTAATATCTACAGCTGGCGGGACCTATATGATCTGTATGATTACATGCAGTTTGCCTCCTACAGGTGAGAAATGACTAATCATCGATAGTTTCTTTTAGGTAATTCTGGGTGTTTTGCTTTAGGCTGGATTTGCTGCTGTGTCTACAGTGCTGTGGAAAAGTAGTCGCCTCCT
Organism: Hemichromis elongatus; assembly: GCA_015108515.1. NCBI lineage: Eukaryota > Metazoa > Chordata > Actinopteri > Cichliformes > Cichlidae > Hemichromis > Hemichromis elongatus. The sequence goes on along the minus strand of VUQR01014410.1, from coordinate 17,785 downwards.
TCCTGATTTTTATTTAGGTTGTTCCAGATTTGTCATACTTACATAGACTTACATCTCAATGATCCCCAGGACTTTTGGGGAAATATATTCAGTGGACTGACAAGACACAAGTTCCATATTTTGGAACATTCGAGTCCTGTTACATGTGGTATAAAACTAGCACAGCATTTCGTTAAAAGAACATCATACGAACAGTCAAACATGGTGGTGGTAGTGTTATGGTCTAGGGCTGCTTTGCTGCTTCAAGACCTGGACGACTTGCTGTAATTGATGGAACCATGAATTCTGCTCTTTACCAGATAATCCTGAAGTAGAATGTCTGACCATGAATTCCTGTCATGAACCTCAAGCAGACTTGGGTTATGCAGCAGAACAATGACCTGAAACACCAGCAGATCCACCTTTGAATGGCTCAAAGAAAGCAAGATGAAGGTTTTGGAGTGGCCTAGACAAAGTCCAGACATAAATCAGGTGAAGATGCTTTGGCATGACCTTAAACAGGCCGTTCATGCTTAAAAAAAACCTCCAATCTAGCTGAAACAACTGTGCAAAGAAGAGTGGATCAAAATTTCTCTACAGTTATGTGAAAGATGCATTGCCAGTTATTGTGAATGCTTAATTGAAGTTCTTCTTGCCAAGGGTGGCACAACCAGTTATTCGGTTTAGGAGGGCAATTACTTTTTCTCAGCACTGTTAATAACAGTATTATCTCTAATGGTATCCCACTTTTGTATTCTCAGAACATTGATTGTGCCATCCAGGTACCTCATGACAATGATGATTATTGTTATGATGATTGGCTTTTACTTCTTTGCACGCCACGTGAGTGTCACATCTATGCAACACCCGGGTTCAGTTAAAGCCCGTAGGGTTTTCCTGTAATACATTTCTCTCAATATGTCTCATTAATTCTGCCTGTGTCGCGTTTCTGTGTGCAGCTGGAGCGTCAGTCCAGAAAGCTATTTCTGTGGAAGATTGGCGTGCACGATCAGAAAGAGAGAGTCTTTGAAATGAGACGCTGGAATGAAGCATTGGTCACCAACATGCTGCCAGAGCATGTGGCCAAACACTTTCTGGGCACTAAAAAAAGAGACGAGGTATATATTTTGAGTTTGTTACCACATGAGTCAGGGAGATAAAACAACATGAGTGAAAAAGGAGGAGAAGTCATATCAAACAGCATTTAAGATTTAAAACCATCTGCGCTTACACCTTCTGTGTGGGCAGGAGAAGCAGTTGTTCAAAAGCAGCTTAAAGTATTGAAGGAACCACAGGTGATGTAATACAGTGCCATCTTGTGGTCTATCATATAATTACATATCAGTGGTAATAAACTTAAAAACAGTTTTTTATGACCCATGAAGTCATTTGTTTTGTGTAGGAGCTGTACAGCCAGGGGTATGATGAAATAGGGGTGATGTTTGCATCCATCCCCAATTTTTCTGATTTCTACACTGAAGAGAGCATCAATAACGGGGGCATTGAGTGTCTGAGGATTCTCAATGAGATCATCTCCGACTTTGACAGCGTGAGTTCTGGAAATGTCAAACTAAACGTGCAGCTTTCATGTGACCTCAGAGCATGAATATAATACAAGGAAGTAAAACTAATCAGTGTCCACTTTCCCCACCAGTTATTAGACAGGGACGAGTTCAGGTGCATTACTAAGATCAAGACGATAGGAAGCACCTACATGGCTGCGTCAGGCCTCACGCCGGAAAGCAACACAAATGGATATGGCAACCGCAAGGTGTGATCCTCGATCAGCATTATATGTCTATACCAATCTGTTGAAGCCTTTTATCTAAACTGATTATTGTAACAACTGTAAGAATTATTTATTGTCTACAGCCAGAGGACCAGTTGCTGATTGAGCGCTGGCAGCACCTCGCTGACCTGGCAGACTTTGCTTTGGCCATGAAAGTCACCCTCAACAGCCTTAACAAACAGTCCTTCAACAACTTTATGCTACGAATCGGTCAGTGTGTGCACCTGAGAGGGAGTCTGAGTGTCCAACTGCAAATGTGAACATGTGTCCATGTCTCCTTTTTGATCCCTTAAGGTCTAAATAAAGGAGCAGTTCTGGCCGGAGTGATCGGAGCTCGTAAACCTCACTATGACATCTGGGGCAACACGGTCAACGTGGCGAGCAGAATGGAGTCAACCGGAGTGATGGGAAACATCCAGGTAACAGATCCAGGAGCTCCCCAAAACCACAGATACAACAAATATAAGCATCCTTTTTATTGTGTCCATCTCTTCTAAATGTTATGTTCTGCTTGGTCCTGAAGGTTGTGGAGGACTGCTATGACATCCTGAAGGAGTACGGCTTTCGCTTTATCCGAAGAGGACCCATATATGTCAAAGGGAAAGGGGAGCTGCTGACCTTTTTCATGAAAGGCAAAGACAAACCCAATACCAAAGACGGTGCAGTAACTACTACCCTTCCACACCAAGTTGGAGACCTTCACTGACTTTTTTTTTTAAAATCTCTTCAAATGGCATAAGCCAATAACAGGCCTGGGCAAAGTGTCGGTTTTGTCAGCAGCGTGTTTCCCAGGATCTTGTTTTTTGTGTGCTTCATAGCCCATGTGAAGAATATGACGGTAGACTGACACAACAAAAACGCTAATGCACAATTATCAGGACTTTTATAGCACTGAACTAATGTGTAAGTGAAGAAACATATTTTGTAAAGTTGTATACAATTTTAAGGATGTCCCAGAGAGCTCCTGTGTAAAGATTGCTGCACTTCATTCACAGAGTTCTACAGACACGTAAAAAAAAAGGATTTTTCAGATTTCTTTCAACATCCTATTTGATACAGCGCCTCTGAATCAATTTTATAAGCTCACATATAAAAGGGACATTGTTTAATTGTTTAAATGTCAAAACACGGTATGAAAATGAAACACTTCCCTACAGACTCTGACCCGTGATGGGGTGAGGTGTTTATGTGTTTTGTGTAGTCATTGTACATAGATCTAAAAAGTTTTCTATAGCCTTTAGAAAAAAATGTTATGTATGCTTTTGTGTCTGGTAGGTGATTTAAACAAGATCTCCAAATAATCTGGAATAGAAAATACCACAATAATTAGTATTATACATATAAAGAACTATCAGTTTGTCCAAGATTGGTCGTTCCATTGAATCAAACCAAAGTGCTGTTTCATGTTCAAAAGAGTGTCTAAAAAGCCCACAATTTTATATCAGCATCTACAGGTAACTATAAGGGTCAAAATGCATCTTTCTGCAATCAGAGAGAGAGTGGATAAAATCAAGCTGCATGCAAGGTTGAATTTGACTAAAAGGATTTTAGAGTAAAACAACATTTTGTCGGTGAACACAGATACAAAGACAACGACTTTTAGAATAAATTTCTCTGCACAGATAGAGTTCATTGCTTACACGAACAATAAACATTGTTTGATTTTTTTTTTTTTTCCAGACCAAAGACAGTTTGGGGGTGCAATGTAACCTCATACAATTTGTGGTGGGAATGTTCTGGATTAGGTTTATTTCACAGCCTCTGGGAGCACACAGCTTATAATGGACAATCCAAATATGAATTCACATCAAAGGGCGCATGAATGTAATGTGAGGCCATCCGTCTGAAAGCCTGGGTTGAAGCAGATGTGGACTTTTTTTTAACAGGATAATGATCCAAACGAGCTCACAAAGAATAAATGGAGGGTTAGTCAAAACCTAGAAGCAAATGCCAATGTATTTTTGTGTGGAGGTTTGAAATGGACAGAGCATAAAAGAAAGGGTACCAGGAAAGGTACTGAAGGAAATGAGCATGTAAGAGTAGTCAAAGCTGCTCACCTACAAGGTCATGAAGTAGCTTTTGGTATCAGCTAGTTCATATTAATGTTGAATAAACGAATGGAAGAGGTCAGAGGCAACACCTTTATCGGTATGCACTGTTTAAAAAAGGGTCTGGTGTTTGCCTAGCCAAAACATATGTAAATTACAAGTTTTCAGTAGATAAATGATAAATGACTATCCTTTTTCCTTTCTTTCTTTTATGTATATTGCACTGGAGTTTCTTTTTTAAATGATGTAAGGTCATCACATTGCAATAACACTGTGTTAATAAAACATTTTTGCATTAAAATTTTTTATTATTCCACATTGTGGGACTGACTTCATGACCGAACGTCAACTGGTCTGCTTGCCAAAACCATTTGTCCAAGACATTGCTTAAATTTAGCACGACAATACATTCTCATGGTTAACATAACTGATTTTCATTCGTTAATTTGGTCTGATCTGATGTTGGGAATAAACATGAAGGACAAGATGTGAAATGAGTACATTGGAGGGTCGAGCAGTGTGGAAAAGAAAGTTAAAGAGCCAAGAAGGTGACTTGGACATGTGCGGAGGAGGGCTGGTGGATATACTGAACAAAGGATGTTAGATATTGAGCTGCCAGGCAGGAGCAAAAGAGGAAGCCCACAGATGGATGTAACCAATGAAGACATGTTGAGGGATGATTTGAAAGAGGAGAAATAGGGTGAGATAGAGGCAGATGATCTGCTGTGGAAACCCTAAAGGGAGCAGTCAAAAGAAGAAGTCTACATTGATCCACTTTTGAAGTTCAATTTAATGTCTTTTGACCGAGTGATTCGTTAATTCAGTCACTTATAAAGATAGCAGAAAATAAACCCTTGCTCAGCCTAATTCAACTAGTTTTCCTTTAAGGTTTAAATGAAAATAGTTGGCTTTATTTGTCTAGTTATGCGTTTAATAAAGAGTATATTAGATATCACAGTACAAACAGCAGATTTATTCACCTCGTCTTTTTTCAGCTTTAGATACTTATTTTGTCACTGTCTTAGTGATCACTGGACTAGCTACACTAGATTTAATCATTATGCTCATTCAAAATTCCGGATATATTAAACTTTAGGTCTCTGGAGCACTGAAATAAAGTTTAATATGAGATGTTATTGTTGTTTAATAATTATTATGCTAACTAGGCTAACTAGGTCCTCATGCACCACCCATGGATTATAATTCTACCCGGAAGCCTGGTAGTGTAGGAATTTCCGGTTACGTCAGGGCGTCAGGACTCCATTAGAGCTGCAGCTGTTTTGAGAGAAACAACAACAAAACGGGCTAACTGACAGAGCTTCCACACTGACAGTAGGCTCTAAGCCTGACAACGAGGCCTCAGATCTGGAAGCTTAACCTTCATTTCCCACCCGGAGCTCCGCCGGCTTCTAACCACGGCCGCTCTCGGTGAGGAAACTCTGGCCTCCGCTTCCTCCTCCTCCGACTCGGACACCGGCGGAGCGTCGCCGCCCCCGCGGAAGAAGCACCGAGCCTCGGCGGCGGAGGGAGCAGGAGAGTCCGGGGCTTCAGCAGTTTTGACAGGCCTGTCCGGAGTTGTCCTAGGACGCGGTGCACACTCTCAAGCCACCTCTGCCATCCACTTTAACCGAAGTGTTGTCAACAACCTCAGCAGCAGTATGCAGGCAAACGGGGCTGGACAAGGACAAGAATCCTCGGAGCTCTCCTGCTTAAACAGCGCACAAAACGGGGAGTCCTCCTCGGTCGGTGGAACTCACTCAAATGGGCTTCTCTCCAGCACAGATAACGGTAATAACGTCGGTACCAGTAATGGGTCTTCAGTAGGGCCCTGCACGGGGACTTCAGCTGCTTCTACGGCCTCGAGCTCGGAGGTCGGCTCGCTGAAAAAGAAGAAACGACTAACGCAGGCGGAGGAAGATGTCATACGATTAATAGGGCAACATCTCCACGGACTAGGACTGAAGTAAGTTTATTCGGTGTGTCAGTCGAGGAAAAACGCACGAAGCCAGTTAATGTTAGCATTGAACATAATAAGTGCAATCTGTATAACTCGGATTTTATGAGAAACTGCGAAATAGCAGCTGATAAAAGCGCTATTAGTGCGCTTGACAGACACAAACATGGGGGATGGGGTAGGTAGTTAGCCTGTGAGCTCGGCATTTGGTAGAAAGAAGGGGTCCATCTTGCACAATAACAGCTAGCTTAATAGCTAGCATCGGTAGCCTGCGCTAAGGTGTTGTGACCTGATATTAAACGATCAAGGAAAGATAAAACATAGTTCAACATAGAGCTGTTTCACGAGTTCAACATAAATCGTAGGAGGCTTTTAATGCCAGTTACGTCACGAGCTATTAATAAATGGTATAGATTTCGCAGTGAATAAAAAGCATTACATCATCTAACGCAAGTAACGTTTGTTCACACAAAACAAGGATTGCTGATTTTTTTTGTGCTTTTACAACCATATAAAATAGAGACAGTTCGGTTTTCCTAATTAGGTACCTAAGCAGAATGATCGAGTTTACGTCGTTTCAGAGGTTATTGCGCAAAAAGCAATTGCGGAGAAAAATGTTAGGTTAGGGTTAGTGCACGGGGTTTTGAACGTCGGCTTTTTATTTGGGTGATAGGTGGCTTTCTTCTTTTTCGCTCGTCTGCAAATGCAGCACGTTTTTGTTTTGTTGTCTTTTTTTTATCACGCATAAGTCTTGTAATGCTGAAAGACACTGTAATAACGAGTGTGGGTTATGAAATATGACCTGGTTATTTTAGTATTCCTAGTGCACTCTGCATTTCTTGATGGGTCATCGGAACTATTTATTTCACCAAATCAGGCACCATTTTACACGGCTCTCACGAACTTCCCCCGTGGCTTCATTTTTTTCCGTCTTTGTTACTGTGTGTGAGCAATGTGTCAACAGCCAGTCGCAAACAGTGACGTGCATGTATTGGAGCATGTATTTATTTAAAGCCAGCAGTCAATACTGTTGGCGACATTTGTTCCCGAACTGAGCAGAATCGGATGGCTTCATGGCGGTTGAGGAATGCGCTTTCTGCCAGCTGTTTCACATGGAAATGTTGGTTTGAATCTAATTATAGAAATGAAGGGGGGTTTTTCAAGAAACGTGTGCATGGTGATCTTCAAACTGCCAGTGGTCTGCACTGTTGGGTCCTTTGATCCCTAGTGTACGGCTGAGAAAGTATAGCAGCCATTTCAAGGCACCATAAAAGACATTGCTGTGTTTACTATGAGGGTGGGCTTTTGGGGAGTTTTTTGAGAGGGGGGGGGGGGGGGGGGGGGGGAAATAGGCT
>VUQR01014410.1:0-10640 GCA_015108515.1 Hemichromis elongatus | reverse complement strand
GTGGGGGGGTTTTTGGGGGGGGGGGGGGGTGGTATGTGAAATTGCCTGGTATGAAACAGAGCCCCTACATTTCAGCCAGGGAAATGCAAGCGAAATCGGGCTCAACACAGAGCTGCGCCACTCCATTGATACCTGAGAATGATGTCATCATGCTGAAGGTGTCAGCCACCCCTCCATACCCATTTCACTTGCATTATCTTGCGCACACATCTCTGCAGGAGCGTTTATGGGAGTGGATTGTGTTTAGCAGAGGGATGGTGTTTGCCCAGATGGTTATGGGTCACTGTTGACAGAGCCGAAGGGGGTGATGTCAACCGCAGTGGAAGCTTGATTCATGTTGGTGTCCACAAATAATGCTCCGGTGACACAACTGCCCCACAACCGGCTTCTCCCAGTTATTGTTAGCTATTAAATTGTCTTCTCCCCACTGACAGCCACAAACATTAATATTGTCTTGTCACCCAGTACACTATTTGCCATTACTGTAAAGTATTGGCATAATGACGTGTATGACTAGTGAGGAAAAAGGTCTTTAACCTACCTAATGTCTATTAACATAATGATGGGCTAACTTTTCAGCTGACTGAGCTCAGATTTTTGAGTATTGAGTGACTGTTAATAGCTGGAAAACCACATTTGTCCTTGATTTTTTTCCTTTCACATGTCTCACCATTATGTATCTGGATAACTTCCTCTCCTCCTGTGTCTCTGCAGTCAGACAGTGGACCTGCTGATGCAGGAATCAGGCTGCAGACTGGAACATCCCTCAGCTACCAAGTTCCGCAACCATGTCATGGAGGGGGAGTGGGACAAGGTTAGTATTGGTTTACAGTGATGACATAATAGGAAATATTCTGGGCGACATGGAAATTGTGACTGTGAAATTTTACTTCAAAACGCAGAGCTAGAAAATATACAGTAGCACTTTGCAGATCCGTCTTGTTTCATATTATTTATCAACCAAAGCAAAGTTTCTGAAAGCAGCAGGTGGGAACATAGGTGAGTTCAAACAGTAGTCTGTGTATCGGGCACAGTTACACAAAATCAGCACCAAGAACTTGTTTAACTTTTAATGTCGAAGCCCGCAGGACAGCCTTCTGTGGCTGAGTAGAATGAACAGAAATTTAAAGGTGAAGTAAAATGCTTATTAAGGCGTCTTTATGTAACTGGCTTTTAAATTGCCAGTTTATTTTTATTCCAGCACTTTACAGCAGACCTATAAAAGTGTTAATGCTGGTACAAATGAATGTCCTGGTGTAACGAACCTGCATCAGTTTGGACCGCCTGTGGTCATAATCAGACTAATACATAAGCCATTTGTTTCGACTCCACAAAGTTATCTACGAGATAAAAGTAGGCAGTATTTTGAGATTTGTGCTTTACATTTTGATCACAGCACAGTTGCATTGTCAAAGCCTCATAGATTAGGTGACCGTAAAATCTGCATCACTGTTCATATAATTAGTTTTGGGTTTGTTTTTTTTCTTGTGCATGCATGGAAAGTGCTGAGCTAACGATTTCTCCCTCTTTCTCTCCCCTCTGTCACCCTCCTTTTGTTTCCGTGCAGGCTGAGAATGATCTCAACGAGCTGAGAGCATTGATGCATTCTCCCAATGCTATTGTGGTAAGCTCCCTTTGCCCAAACCTGAGCTGGACTGAATGACAGTCAGTCAGTTAGCAGGCACAGCTGGAGTTTCCAGAACGATACAGTTATAAAGCAGGTTCCTGTTGTGGACAGCACCACAAGAAGGAGCGAATCCATATTTTGATTTAGAGTACTGTACTGGATACCGTTTTAAGCAGAGTGTGACTCTACATTATAATGTTGTTGTTTTATTATATATTGTGCTTACATTGATTACAACTAATTGATTTAAAAGCCACTTTTTCTTTCTTTTTTTTTAATTAACTGATTTGAATCTTGCTACCACAGCTTTGTGTTTGCCAGGTCAGTCGATACTGGCAGCAGATATGAGAGAAAGCAGTTTAAAGGGATTAATTATATATACATATATCAGCACATTGAGCTCATTTAAATGTCATCTATAGTATTTAACAGAACAGACTGCAGCTGTGTGTTTCTACAGTACACAGTCGTTCTAACAGGGCCTTTAATATTGGACACCACTGATCCACAAACATTTATTCCTGTGAAGATTAGTATGAGAGTAAATACTTGACAGTATTAGTTTGGTAATGAGACTCAGCTCAGACGAATTATCCCTAGCTAGCATGCTAATTAGCAACAAGATGAGCTCCAAAAATACTCCAGAGTCAAGTGCCTGCTGCTCTGTGTCATAAGGTTTCTAACAGCCATTCCCTGCTGAGGTATTATAAATGGATTTAGCTGTTTTTTTAAATGTATTTTTCTTCTATTTATTTTTTCTTTCATAACTCCATTTTGGTTCTTGAGTTGAGATTGGCATTGTCACAGTTCTGGAGCGCAGTTTGCTCGTGTCACGGGCCTAAGGGGGAGAACTCTGAGATGTGTGTTTCTGCCCTCTTTATTTACAGACTTATGTGGGTGGCTTTTGTGTAGTCGATATGAGTGTGCTTGCTGTACTGCATACCTGAGATAGCATGGAGGCGCAGAACACCGCAAATGACATCGCTGAACTGCAGCGATGTGTAAACACGTACTGATAACCATCCATATAAAAGAAGTGGTGATGTTAATATTACCGTGTGTGCTATGCATATTTGTAAATATTTTCTAATAATGACAAATGGCTTTTTTTAATTAAATTCTACCATCAGCTTGTTTTATTTTAACAGTGTCATATATCTTCAATGGATTTTTTTTGTTTTTGTTTTTTTTGCTTCGATAAAATGTGGTAATTTATCCTTTTTATGATAAAGTTAGCAAACAAAGCCGTCATGATATATGTGGCTAAAATCGCTTCCTGTCAGTGTCAAAGCAGTAGTTTAAGCTTATTCGTCGTTTTTTTATTTTCTCCTTACAAACAGAATGCTAGCACACACTGATAAATGCTTTTCTTTGGTGTGATACAACAAAAAAAAGACATGTTTCAGCTTGAAGGCTTAATCTAAATATTATGATAAGAACGTTACTGCGAGATGGGGACGTCTGCTCTTGGGTGATAATGTGGCTTTAGCTACATGAGAATCCTAAAAAGTACTTTGAGACGGGTTCTATCTTCTCTGCGACACAGAACACATTACTGTAGTTTGGAACACCTCTGTATGCGTCTTTATTCAGGTATTATTATAGATAGAGATTAAAAAATATGAAACAAACGTATTTTCTGTTATAAAAACATGATGGGGTTTCTGGCTCTGGCACTCATGTTTTCTTCCTGCGAAATGTTTGCTTGCTTGGTAATTCATTAATTGATGCATCCTTTCATGTAATTATATATTCTCTTTAATGTTTGATGTTTGAACCTTTTCCCCAAATTAGAACGAATGCTTTTTGTTAGCCCTGCCAGCTTTGTTTGTTTTGATACTTGCAGCGATGGGACACTCGGTGCATTGAGCGTTTGGAGTTGAGTGCTGTTCCTGCTGTTCTTTACCTCCTGTACATTTTTGGTGTTTATAGGTTACCTTGTCTATACCTGTGCTTCTCTTCTTTCTGCTCAGCGTATGAAGTTCCTGCTGCTGCAGCAGAAGTACCTTGAGTACCTGGAGGACGGAAAAGTCTTGGAGGCTTTGCAGGTCCTCCGGGGAGAGCTGACGCCACTCAAGTACAACACAGATCGCATCCACGTACTCAGCGGGTACTGTTTAATGTTACCTCTGGCTTATAGCCAACATCAGGATGTTCACCCTGTCTGCACAAACACACACCTACTAACCACCCATATAGCTATTGGAGAGTCCTGTAGATACTAATGGTACGCCTGTTTGGTGATTTACTTGTACCAAAATCTGCACCTGTATAAATATTGTTTGCTGATAATTAAGGGCATATTAAATTGCCTTACTTTATGATGACTGGCTGATTAAGCTTTTGAATTCACTGTAAAACTTCTATATGGTAAATGATTTTATTAGTAATTTTCACAGTGCAGTTCTTGTCACACTTACTGTTTTATCAAGTACTCCAGTAATAAAACAATACTGGATCTTTTGCTTGGGTCAAACAGTTTGTTTGTGAATGTTAGTCAGCTCTTTATTTAAACATCAAATACCTGAAGGTAACAAACTCATTTATACCCCTTGGGATGTTGTATTTAGCACATCTGAAAGTTATGAAGAAAGTTTTTTCTGTTTCACTAGATTTAGTGTAAGTTAGAATTTGTGTTGTGTTGTCAGTGGTTGTAGTTTACCACCGTACTTATCACTATTTTAAGCTCCTGTTTACATCCTGGTGATAAGATGTCCTTTTTAAATTGTGATAATCCTTCATTGAATGTTATGATTTCCTCTCTGTGTGTGTTTTTTGCTTAAACTCTGTTTTTGTATGTTCTTTCAGGTACCTAATGTGTAGCCATGCTGAGGATCTTAGGGCCAAGGCAGAGTGGGAGGGCAAGGGCACTGCTTCACGCTGCAGGCTGCTGGATAAACTACAAAGTGAGGAAGCATTTCCATAACTGACCTTGTACAACTAACACATGTTGTCTGTTTTTTTTTTTTTTGTTTTTTTTTGTTTCTTTTTGGTGCATATTCCACGTGCAGCTCCATGATCCTCTTTTTCCTCTCTATCTGCAGCATACCTGCCTCCTTCTGTGATGCTGCCTCCTCGTCGACTGCATACCTTGCTCCGGCAAGCAGTGGAGCTGCAGAGGGACCGCTGCCTTTATCATAACACCAAGCTGGACAATAACCTGGACTCGGTTTCTCTCCTCCTTGATCACGTCTGCAGCAGGTTGGTACTGCAAAGCTAGCATGTTGGGCTCTCTCCAAGACTCCAGAGAATTTACTAAATTAATAAAACTGTAACCTTTTGCTCTTGTTGTTATGAAACTATAATGTTGGAGCTCCTTGTGGTTCTAAATGTTGTTTTTTTTGTAGTGGAATTCAGCTGATTTTTCTCTTTAATGACCTACTCCATACAATGCCTTCACTACTTCTTTTCTTTTGTACCTTGTTGCTTCGTATATTTTAACCCGTCGCATTTTCTCTCACCTATTTATTTGCTGTGTATTATAAAATATCCCCGTCACCTGTAGCTCATCAGGGAATGGACACACGGCCTCTGGCAAAGGATCCTTTAAGTCTTTCGTAGTGTGACATTGGGTCTCTGTGTCAGGCTGGTTCTAGCACATCCCATAAATGCTTTCTTGGACTCAGATCTGTGAAGTTGGGGGGAGTCGGGTGTTTGGTGTGCGCCAGTGATGGTACATGTCAAAACAACATCCACATGAATGCCAGGATCCAGGATTTTCCAGCAGATAATCACTGTTGTTCACAACCGGTCCGTGGTCTTACTGCTGTGGCTCATCTAAGGTTGATTGTTTTAACTGACACAATGAAGGGAAGATGAAATTCAAGTTCTTTAAGGCTCTGGTTGCTGTGTTGTCTTTGTTCACATGCCCTTGGAACAATGCACAAAAGTCAGGAACGGTGCCTTTGGATTGGAAGACTGAGGACTGACCTTTTTATTAAGGGTGACCAGTGGGTGTGTTGCATCTTCAGAGGATCACAGTTCAGTGCAGTGATGCTGGCGGGGAGAGTCTAAGCATTAGTTCATACTGATTCGGAAAGAACAATATGGAAACTGGGCCAACTGTCGATCTGAAGGGAAAGTCCAGGGTGTGTTGGAGTTCCCATAAATCTACATGCATATTATGGACCCTGGAAAATACATATGACTGCGTCCCTCGGGGGCCTCGCTCCACTTAGTGGAGGAGTTCGAGAACTTTGCAGGCTTATTCATGAGTGGGGCATGGGTGGAGTATAGTATAGGCAGATCCATCAGCAACTTCAATGATCTGTGCACTGTGACTGCTTTGTGTGGTGGAGAGAGGGCTTATCCCAAAGTTGATGACTTTCTGGTAGATCCTGCCCTCATCAGTAGGCACCAGCTCTAGGTAGCAACTAAAAGATTAAGAATACAACGAACAGAAGAAAAGTTCTTTCAAAAGGTGTCTTTACAAGTGTAAGGATTAGTGATACCAACTGTTAGCTACAAAGTGATGGGCAACAAGCCAAATATTTTTTTTTATAAGTGGGCTGTAGAGCTAGTGGGAGCTGTGTTCTGCCAGAGGGGCTGCATCTTTGCAGTGAAAGGACACAACCAAGGTGATTAAGGCTTAGACGGCTGCCCCGGCCACCTGGACCTGGGTTAAAAGGATGACTGAAATAAGATTTTAACTTTTTGATCTTTTGTGTGTGTGTCTTTGTGTGTTACAGGAAGCAGTTCCCATGTTACACTCAGCAGATTCTGACTGAGCATTGTAATGAAGTGTGGTTCTGCAAATTCTCAAATGATGGCACCAAGCTAGCCACTGGCTCCAAAGACACTACTGTCATAATTTGGCAAGTGGACCTGGTAAGTTTTTTTTTTTTCTTTAAACTTTCATGCACTACCTTATTTTTATGATTTGATCCACAGCTAGAATTATCCTGCAGGAAAGTAGTGGTTGTGGCAGGTTTTTAGCTGAGTCAAAATACGTTTCTAGAACTTGGGATTTCGCAGCAGCACATGCTACTGCATTTTCCTGGGGTCTTTTAATTTCAGACTTAAGAACCTTTTGACAGTTTTGTTTGTTTTTTTGTTTTTTTTATTTGCCACAAATGAGGGTCCAATCTATATTGTGTCTCAATGTTTTTCTTTGATCTATCTGTGTAGGAGACCCATCAGCTGAAGCTGCTGCGAACCCTGGAGGGTCATGCGTACGGCGTCTCCTACCTAGCCTGGAGTCCCGATGACACCTACCTGATCGCCTGTGGACCGGACGACTGCTCCGAGCTCTGGCTCTGGAATGTTCAGGTAAGGTTGATGCACGGTTGCTTAAGACTCCTCACCATCTTTAATGCTATATTACCTCTTCAAACAGCAGAGAACATAATAGTAGAGTCGTGTAGAAAAGCATACATAGATGAATCTCAAAATCTTTTTTTTTTTTTTCCTTTTTCAAAATGAGGAAACGTGTGCTGGGTAACCTGCCTTAGATGCTCTGTAGTGAGCCGTGTGTACTCAGTGACCTCTCCGCCTCACCGATCCCCTTCTGTTTCCTTTCCTGTTACTCATCCCTCCCCCACTCTTGCTTAATATTTCTTCTCACTGTCTCCCTTCCCCCATTTTCTCTCCTCTTGATTTCCACTCGGTCTGTCAATCCCCCCTCTTCGCCAGACGGGGGAGCTGCGGACCAAAATGTCCCAGTCCCATGAAGATAGTCTGACCAGTGTGGCCTGGAACCCTGATGGCAAACGCTTTGTCACTGGAGGACAAAGGGGACAGTTTTATCAGTGTGTAAGTTAATTAATGATCCCCCCCCCCCCCTTTAATGTACAGTTGTTTTTACTTTGTATGCTTCTGTTAAATGTTTCACCTGAAAATAATAAATTAGTCATGCCAGCTATTTTGTTGTATTTAACTTGAGTTTTAACTGCTGTTACATATTTATTTTGGCAAGTTCGGTTCTAAATAAAGCATATCTTATCTTGTTATCATTGCTTCTGTTAATCAGTGCTGTATTCCTGGCATGTTTTCATAATAGCGTGCTGTAGAAGAGGGAAAAGGAAAAGAGATTTGGTTGTGTAGCAGCTGTTAAACATCTATTAAAATGCTGGGATGACCTTAATCAGGTTGTCAAACAATCATGGGCTCTTTCAGTGTTGCAATTTTCCATCAACCTTCCTGAAAGAGTCCATAAAGATATGTTTTTCACAGTTGATCTACAGCTATCTGTGTGTGCTTTGTGACGAAGCAGGTCTTTTGTGTGGATGTTAAATGGTTGAAAGAAAAAAAGAGAAGATTCTGTTAACTCTTTTCCCTCCCCCCACTTTCATCAATAAATATATCAATAAAGATGTGGTTTGACTGTTGGAATAAGTTTGGGATTTTTCCCAAAGGTTTCAACTTCTGTTTCACAATCAGTCATTTTGTCCTGGAAGCAGGCCTGAAATATGACAGAAACCACAAACAAGCGTTTCCCCTCGTAAGTGTCCAGTGGGGTAAGAGGTTAAGTAAGATTGCCATACTGTGCTGTTTCAGTGTTTTCTCTTCTCTGCTGTCTGTATTTCAGGACCTGGATGGCAACTTGTTAGACTCCTGGGAGGGCGTGAGAGTGCAGTGCCTGTGGTGCCTGAATGATGGCAGGACAGTGCTGGCCTCAGACACCCACCAGCGTATCCGGGGGTACAACTTTGAGGACCTTACGGACAGAAACATGTATGTGTTAGCGCTCCTCACCCCTGCACTGTTGTATACCTACGTTAAGGCTAAATGCATTATTGTTGACATGTGCCATTTTTCTCAAGGGTCTAATCCACATGTAATGAATGAGCTAATCAGTAATTGTTGGAGTTAATCTCTTTTGATACTGAGCAATGCTCCTTTTATAGCTATGGCTTCACTTTAAAATGGATGAATATCACAACAAACTGTTCCCAAATTTTAGGAACATTACAGCTGTCTGTAGTATTTGTTCTAGAATATCACGTTACTTATCAACTACATCCCACGTTATAGTGCCTGACATGCTGTGTCTTGTTTACATGTCCTTTACAGAGTTCAGGAGGACCACCCTATTATGTCTTTTACTGTTTCAAAGAATGGAAGATTAGCTTTGTTAAATGTAGCAACTCAGGTAAGCCGCTGACCAATCCAGGCTCTTCAGAGCATCAGTTTGCGTCCTGCTAGAATGCATGGCTGCTTTGTTTTGCTAAACAGTATAAAGTATGCTCCATTAGTTACAGGCTGTTGGTCTATACCTTTTTCTAGGGAGTGCACCTGTGGGACCTTCAGGACCGGGTGCTGGTAAGGAAGTACCAAGGTGTTACCCAGGGCTTCTACACAATCCACTCCTGCTTTGGAGGACACAACGAAGACTTCATTGCCAGTGGCAGCGAAGGTACAGTCAGCATGCTGTGGGAATGAATAGCCATGTTTCGACCGTGTTTAGTAGAACATATGTATGAGTCAATTTCACGGTAGTGTGTTCTGGTCCTGTGTCCTTTGTGCATGTAGCTCTGCGTGATTTCTGATCACCATTTAGTAGTGACTAATTTGGGAAAAATAACTTGAATGCCCTTAGCAGCCAATTCCCAGCCAGCCCAGATCCTTTGCTGTATTTCATTCCCTGCTGCCTTTCCCAATATTTCCTTATAAAATATGGTGAAATGTTTCTTCCTTTCATTCAGTTTCTCTAAACGTTCTGAATTCCGATCTGTGTTGTCTCTTACAGTTATTCCCCTACAGTTCAAAGCCTGTTTTCGTCCACCTGTTTTACTGCTTTCTTTATCTATCGCCACAGACCACAAAGTATACATCTGGCATAGGCGCGGGGAACTTCCTATCGCTGAGCTCACAGGCCACACACGCACCGTTAACTGTGTGAGCTGGAACCCGGCCATCCCAAGCCTCATGGCTTCTGCCTCTGATGACGGCACAGTACGCATCTGGGGCCCTGCACCCTTCCTCGAATCACAAGAGGCAGACGGGCTCAACGGTAGTTATACCTGTTGGTTCTAACATGATTTTGTTTTACTTTTGCTTTTGTTCATGTTGATTTATGCTAAAACTCTCCTCAGATCACCATTTTTACCTTCTTTCTTTTTTACTTCTCAGAAAACTGCAGTCACATGGACAGTTGATGGTCACTAACAGAAGAGAAGCCGTGTCTCTAACAACAAACAACATCCCACAGTAAAACACAATGTTCATGGGCGAAGAAAACCAAGCATCCACATATTGCAAGAGAAGAATAACCAACAAAAAAGAGAAAACATACGGAAGAAAATTGTCTCCTGACTGGCCTAGAAAAAAAATAGCGGGTGTGAAGACGGACGGAAAACTCGTCTTCATCCGAAATCCGATTCTGACCTAAAGGCCTGATAAATGAGTCGGCGCCCAGCGGGATACTCCACCGGAGAGCTGTAATGGCTGTTCTCCTCTTCCGAGCAAACCCTTCTTTCTCCATGTCTCTGCGTGGTGACCAGCCATGCCAGGTCCTCACAAGTTTCCCAGGAAACTCACCTCCACCTGGAGCTTGGAGCACATCAAGTCCCCGTGATGCCTCCAGACAGACACCGCAGATCAGCCGTCTGCTCACTGGACTACATCTGTGTGCCTGTCTGTCTCTCACGTTACCTGTATAATGTCTCCATGGACTTGGGGTGGGGTCTTGCTGGGGGAGGATGGTGCATAGAGGGGGGGATATAGCAACTATTCTGTATGTATGTTTTCCTCTCCCCCTCTTTCTTGCTATATTAACATTCAATCTTTTGGACAAAGGCTGAAAATCCACAGTGG
The DNA here is from genome assembly GCA_015108515.1 of Hemichromis elongatus. NCBI lineage: Eukaryota > Metazoa > Chordata > Actinopteri > Cichliformes > Cichlidae > Hemichromis > Hemichromis elongatus. The sequence goes on along the minus strand of VUQR01014410.1, from coordinate 259 downwards.
AAACATTGACCGACCAGCTGACACACAGACAAAAAAAAAAGGCTATGCTAAATGTTGGATTTTTTATGATAGTCATAGGGTTTATTCTCATTTAAGAGGTGAATCTTAGCAAGTAGTGCCCTTGGAAAGCTTTAGTGTGAAGATTCCACTTTTTGTTTCTCAACAATAGGAAAAATAAAACCTTTTTATTCCTTAATTTAACTGCAAAAGGACAGTTGCTGTTCTGTTTCCAACTGACAGTACACCCCCCCCCCCACAC
>VUQR01014408.1:0-10407 GCA_015108515.1 Hemichromis elongatus | reverse complement strand
AATGCAACCATCACCACAATAGGGTGCTCCAAGTCGATGCACCAAAGGTGGAGATGGCTCACTCTCACTTTGACTGGAGATTGTTTGGACCTGGTAGGTATACGTAACATGTGGTATCACATCCCTGCACAAAGAGTGAGAAAAACCACTGTTAGTTCATGTTTCTGGATATTATAATGAAATGTCACATGCAAAGAAAGTAAAAGTAAAACATTGCATATGAAAAACCTTCATCAGACCAGGTCAGTGGAGATCAAGTTGTTAGAATTGTTGCTATGTTAACTGGTGAGTTTGTGTGTCTCCTTATGCAACTAGTAAATTTCTAAGTTTATGCTTTCACATATCTGTCTCTCTGATCAACCGATACGTCTGCCTTTACCCACTTCGGGTCCAGCTTTGTTGTGTTTCCTTATCGTAGCGATTCAAGGAACCATTGTGATGAAATAAGGAAGAAATACTGGAGGCTACTGACTTTGCTTGTGTAAGTCACCATAATGGTTTCTTGAGGCACCATGATAAGGATTTCTGGCAGAAAAAAGTCTGAAAGGAAAATACATAAATAACAAAAATCAAAGCCATAAACAAAAAAATAATCAAAGCTATGAATGAGAAGCCAAAACCACTGGACAAGCAATTAATCCCAGAGAAAGAAAACAAGTAAATATTAAAAATGCAAGCGAGGGTGTTTTTTTGGAAGTCAGTTATGCTTCTTTCAGTTTTGCAAAATGTTTATTTATTCTCTCTGGTTTGTTTGCCTTTACATTGTACCTCTATCATAATCAGATTGCCTCTTCTAACTACTGTAATCAGTGGAATGACTTTCTTTAAAAACTGAGGTAAGTGTGTTATTTTACGAATTTAGACTCATTACAATTTAACTTTATCAGGAAACTGGACAAAGAACAAGAGTAAAAAGAAGTAAAGGCAAGGAAAGAAAGTTCTGGAAACATGCAATAAAAACAAAATAATTGAATTTACATAAGCAGCTTCATTTACATGTGTATTGTTTAATGTTTTCTTCCTGTTTTGATCCTTTTTTGGTAATATTTTGGTTTCTCATTTCTAGTTTTGATTTGCTTTTGTTATGATACGGCTTCTCATTCATGATTCTCCTGTTGTGAGCGTGACATAAGATTTGGGAGCTTTAATGTAAATTTTTGTCTATATTCTAATGCAGTCTATATTCATATATTCAGAGTATTAGAATATTTTGATTTTGAGTCCATTACTGTTCAAACTGTATAAATACTATGTTTCCTTCAATAAAATAAGTACATGCAACCACAGTCACGAGGAAGACTGCAGACAGTTGTCCAGATGATAATCATCCATACCCTCCATGAGGTGAGTAAACCACATATAAGGTCCTTTCTGAAAAGACTGGCTGTTCAGAGTTTACTTACAGAGTAATTTGGATGTTTTGAAACATGTTAATGGAAAGTTTACTGGAAGGGAAAGTGTGGTCGGAAAAGGTGCACAAGCAACATGGATAACTGTAGCCTTGAGAGGATTGTCAAGAAAAGTCAACTGAAGAACTTTTGAGATGTTCACAAGGAGATGATTCAAGAAAGGAGCTAAAACTGTTATATTGTAGCTAAGTGAGACAATGTTAGCAGCGTCTTACCTGGAGAAAAACTTGTGAACTGTTGCTCACTTTGCAGAAATATTTAATACAGAGAATGTACTAAATGTGCTACACAGTGATGGTGTTCAAAACAGCGTGTGTTTAGTCCTTAACGAGACACGCAGATGTGTTAAAAATTAACACATGATGTGTTATTTCTAAAACATCTGTCTTGAGCATTCGTGCAGCCAACTCCCCTGATCTGAACCCCACAGAGAATGTATGGGACGCTGTCGAGTGGAAGATGAGAAACACCTGACATACAAATACCGACAAGGTGACGGTCGCAATCAAAGCAACCTGGGCTTCAATAACTCCTCAGCAGGGCCACAGGCTGATTGCCTGAATCCCACGGTGCATGGAAATTACTCAAAAATATGCAATTATTTGTGTCACAGGAGCCACAAAATCATGCATTGAGTATATAAATGAACATACCTACAAACGCTGGAGATTTTTGTATTGTAAATCCTCTTTTGATTGATATTAGAAAATATCCTTATTATTTGAGATACTGGATTTCTGATTTGCAAGTGTTATTAAAAACATCACTTTACATCACTTTACTTTAGAATACAACTTTGTAATTATAACTTTTTGAGATGTTGTAGTACAATCAAAGAGCGCAACAGTGAATGTGCAGTAGCGCATGTCGAGTGCGCTCTAATGTCTTTCAGTTCTGAAGGCAAAGGGAATGCTTGATTTTGTATGCATGCAGCCTATTTTGGGTATATCAGTTAAAAATGGCATCTAGAAACGGAATTAAGTGGAACCAATAGTTTAGCCATGGATCGTTTCACATGGACCATATATATGCCTATTACAGAGGGCACCTTGCACACAGCACATAGCATTACATAGCAATAAGAGACACATACACATGGGCTTTAAATAAAACACACATAGGCATATCAAACTATTCCCAATGCTGCCATATACTCCACATTGTGAATGTAATGCATCAGCAGGGTCAAGTGCTAAACTTTCCCTGGTACTAAAAAGGTTTAAACGAAAGAGTCAGATCATGCTAAAGAAGTCTTTGAATGAGGTTCAGGAAAGCCTTTCGCCTTTTTATGGGCACTTTTTAGAAATTTACTACTGAATGAGACTCAACTTAAATGACCTTAAATGTTTTCAATTAGATGCTTAAGGTAAAAAGTGTAATCTGCATAATTTTGCTGTTTCCTCCCCCTCCCTCTTCTTCCCTTTTCCATGTTTGTTCATGCCATTCCCAACAGAAAGACCTAGACCAAGTACAAGTTAGCTGTGAAGCACGAAATATAAAAAGTGACAAGCCTAAAGATCAAGTAACAAAATGAATTCTCTTACAGCAAAGTTCATGCCTGAAATTAGTTATTTATATTGGCTTTATTATTATCAACACAGAACGTTTGGCCTGACACACTCTCATCTGCACAACAGTATGCCCTGTTCTGCAATGTTGGTTCATACTGGTGCAACTCTAGGTTAAACTCAAACATGTCCCTTCTAATTGAATTAGTTTAGCCTCTGGAAAAGTCAAGCTGTGGGAGACTTTATCTTTGAGCAAAGCAAACATGCAGAATAGACGGAAAGAAGAGAGAAACAGATGCCGCTTTGAAAGGAGGCACACAACTTTCCCTTTTGTGGATGGGCAGGTATTTGGGCCGCTCGGTTTCAGGCAATCCATTGCACTAAAAAGCACTAGACTTACTGATTGGACCACAATGGGAGTCATGCTCATGCAAGAACAAGCAGAAAGGATGATTTGAATAGCTGGATCTAATAAGGTAATCTAGTTCTGATTAGGCTGATGGTCAGTCCATCACACATACAACTAAAAACAGTGCTGTAATTTTCAATAAATGTCTGTTTAAACCAAAATTATGTTTGATTTAGGGACCAAAATCAACTTAAAACAGCACTGCATCCTTATATGTCTCTGACAAGTAATGTCTCCAGCAATCTTCACTCATGGACTCAGGTAACTTTTTCAGAATATGTCACACAGCTGTCTTACATGTAGGGAGTGAGGTTAGATAAATAAATCCCCCAGATTGTTACCACCAACATTCTTACCTGTGTACTAGGAAGGAATTGGGTTAAAAACCACCCCATAATTCGACTAGATCGGCATTTTGGGTTCTCGCATGCACGATGATGTGATTGCTGGGAAAAGTGTGTAAAAAATTGCTCACGACTCTGGGGAATCATGGAGTTCTTCTTTCAGTAGCAAAGTTGGAGCAGCGGTTTACAGCCACACTGGGATTAAAAGGCTTAGAAAGGAAGCTGAGGTGAGTGACTAAGCCAAAGACTGTGGTTATGTCCGGCGCCTAGGTCTATATAGGCAAAGAACTGCAAACTCGTTACCAGTGTCAATACTGTAGCAGTCAATTGCAAACATTTTATTTAAGCCTGCCCCATGACTTAATTATTTAAAAAGCAATAAACAGATTATCAGCTCATATCTACTGTGGCAGTACAAAAACTAGCCATATATCATCCTCAGTTATTTTCAGAGAAAACACCAAAAGATCAGATCCCCCTCCTGTCATACATCACAGCCAGTTTGGGGCACAAAGGCAGCTTCCTCGGGATCTGCAAGACTTCATCGTGGGGTCCTCTGTCCTTTCACACATTATTTTTTTTCTTCTCTTGTCACTGATATAATGATACAACACAGCATCTGAGAGGCAGGTGAAACAGCTGCGCTATTTATTCTACTGATTTGTGTTCACAGTTATTAATTTTCCCATCTTCTTGTTTAATTAATTAATTTGAAGTTTATTCAATTAATTTGCATTCACTGAAAAAGTAGCCAGACTTTCTTGTCTGGTTCGATCTTGAGCAAGGGTTTCTAAAACAGGCACCTAAATCAAAAGATGAGCCTTAATTAGGTCCTCAACATCCCTGACTGCATTACAGTGATTTTAACCATTCAGCTATTCAGAATATCAGAATATGTAAAGTGCCACGTGTCTCCCCTTATAGTGTCACTATGAGAATTCACCTTTGGTGCAAGTCAACAGCATGATGATAATAGCACCAGTTTAAATATGGTCATGTTAGTACAGCCACTGGCAGCAGAGGAGAATGAACAAATAGCATGGATGCAACAAAGATTGGAGATTTTTGGTTTGTTTGTTTGGTTTTTTGTTTGATTGTTAACTGAAGAGCACATAGTGATAATGTGGAAGAATTTATAAGAGTCGCACCATTGGTTTCAAACAATTAGTATACAAATTTCTATCCAGTTTTCATAAAAACACACTTATCTGTATCTAATTATAGCTATGTAAATTATCTGCTGTATAACTCATAGCTCAAAGGGCCTTACTACAGTCCCTGTCAATGTGTCATATGATAAGATTTCATCATTAGTGCTTTTTTGTTCTTCTCAAAACCCTAGAATGAAGTTTTTTTCATAGTGGATCTCTTGTGAAGTCTTGAACAAAGCGCTGTAATATGCATTTCAAAGGTACACAGAGCCATGTGTTAACATATGTGAATGCTACTACAAGCAAGAAGATTGCTGGTGTGTGCCTGCATTCATCTGTGTCTTCCAGCCTTTACTGATACGTGGACACTTATGTGTGGATGCATTTCCATTCTGTAGCTCCTTGTTGTTCTTGGCAGAAAAAACTCCAGATGAGAAAAACAGATAAATATAAGGAAGTTGAGAAAAAAAAAAAACTTAATTTAAAACCTGCAAGATCACCAAACAAAGCCTTACTTTTTAGGACTATTAATTATACACCCACACTAACCTGTGTTATATGTATAGAGGTAAAACAAATTATTCAAACAGGACAGGAAATCATTTTTATGGCAATCGTATGCCTTTTGAGAAGTCCTCTGGGTTGTGCGGGTCTGTAGTTTCTATTTCCTTTTGCATAAACAGCTGCATTTGCCTGATGAAAAATGATCAAATAAACTAAACAAGGACAGAGAAATGTCCTGGCTCTTCCTGAACCTTTAACCCTTAGCTCATTAATTACTTCTGCCAATTACAAGCCCTGCTCTTCACCGAACTACTGACAGTTTGCTATGGATCATATTTTTTAAATTTGCAATAAAAAGGTGACTAAAGAGAATGAAGTAATGATCACTGTAGTTGCCATTGAAGGATTTCAGGCTAATCAGTGATTTTTACTTCTTGTTATGAGAAAAAGTAATCGCCTAACTCTATTAACAAATTAAATTAGCTAGTGTTGACAATAAAGTTATATAGAAACATCGCCTACATTCTCAAATAGCTATGTGAACTGAGTGTGAACATTAGATTGACTTAAAGAAAGAACTGCTGTTCCCCCCATTTGACGAGAACTACATATAAAGTCCTCAGTTTAAGATCTAACATGCTTTCAGAATTAGCCAAAAAGAGTGTCACACAATAGTTAAACAAGCAAATCTAGACTTGAGTAGCTAAAGGGATAAATGTGGCAGATAATATGGAGAGAGTTAAAATGCATAGGGGGCAGCAGTAGCAATGCCACTGGATGACCTCCTTTAAGGAGGAGCTGAATAATCTTCTGCTACCTTCTTTTCTTACACTTGCTTGACCTCCTAATACTGTCCCTCTCCAGCCTCCAAGCTTTGCAATAATTTACCCCTTAAGTAGTCCTAACTCCCACTTTGCATCTCATTACTTTGACCAAACAATCCATCATACATGGGTTGATACTAGGAGGTATGTTCTCTGGCATCTCCTTTGCTCAGTTTGCTTCAGCTAAGCTGAATGCCAGTAAGCCTGAAAGTGGAAGGGCAATCATCCGTGTCTGTCAAACCCACGGAAACATACTGCAAGTCGATGCAACTGTCTGTGTGGTCAAGAAAAGCATTTCAGCAAATCGACTCAGGTAGTCAAACGGAGCACTTTACGCTGGATTCTTGGATAACAAAAACATCTGCTTGACCTTCGCAATGTCAAAGGCTATGTTTGTTTTGTTATGTCTCGTGACGAGCCAGTGTGCCTGCATTTTGTACTCTGAGCGACGTGTCTAATTTAATGTTTATGCCCTGATCAGTAAAAGAAAGTGAAAACATTATGCCCCTTCATACTGCGTTTTTAGAAGTTGTACAGTATGTTTTTATTTTGTTTGTTTTGTTCCACAATGTTTCTAAATAAATGCGTCCTGAAAAACACTCTGTTCTTCTTCAGTTGGATGAGCTACAGACTTTTATGGCTAGAACACACATACTTACTTGCTAGATCTTCGCTGACCATTTAACAGAAACAAGATCGCACATGCTCTCACAACAGAAAACAGACAGCCATCGCAACTGACCACCACCACTGGAATGCAACCACAGCTAGTGAAATACACCACAGCAGTAAAACTACCTACAGTACATCAATAATAACTGAAGTGTGCCAAAACCTCAAAATAAATACATTCCTACTGTAGGCAACCTTCCACGGATTCTCGCACTATACCAGGAAGTTATGTCCAAGCACGTTATGGAACTTCGATATCATCGCTGCATCTTGCATAACATGGGTACTCACTGTTTTGCCTCTTATCAAGCACTTTCCTTCTCACGGGAACCACACTGACAGCATGACAGTGGGATGGCACAACATGCAGCTCTGCCATGTATAGCAATGTGTTTTTGTTGCCCGTGTCAGCACATTCCATAAAAGTAAAGCATTAAATTCTCACCACAGTGTGCAGATAATACCTTCAACAGGCCATTTATTTGCCCTTTCATGGAATATGGGGGGGAAAAAACAAATGTGGGCAATAGCTGACCTATGACTTATAGGAAACAAATGTTGGGCAACAGATTTTAAACTACAGGACAAGAGGCGGCTTGCTTATGATCCTGGGGGCATTGAAAAGGATGTCTGGTATTACGAGAACATATCTAAACGAATAGTTTCCACAGACATTAAAAAAAACAACAAAAAAACTTTTTACTGGCATGCGCTGAAAAACTCCTAATTACATCACACTAAAGCAGGAAGGTATACAGTACCTGCTCAGCAACTCTCCATTTCTTTTCTCTTAAACAACCGTTTGCAGAAATAGTTTTCATGTGTTTGCAAACTTATTGTACGAGCGGTTTGTCTTGCATTGTTTTGTTTGTCTTTCTGCTCACCTGCCAGCAAGATTGCACAAAACATATGACAAGCTGAAATACATAGAAGTGATGAACAGCAGAAGAACACACCAATTTTTGGTGTAGATCTGGATCCTTTTTCTTAAAACTGTGAAACAGATGTCAGCGGGATGCTGACAGTCTATGACTGACTATTTAAGCAGAGGTCTGGGCACTCATAGAAAAATATTCACCTACCAGGTCACTCACCTATCTGTATATCGGCGGGTAGGTTCATTCAGCAGAAGACCATTTGGGGCATGTGTGAAGGGTGGCTCACGCAACAGACGGTAGCGTAAAGGCTGGCAATGGTTGCAGAGTTTATAGTTTGGCTTGGATGTCAAAAGAGTGGCGTCGATCTCCAGATGGTGCTCCATAGTGTAGAACTGCACCCCATACACCTCGTCCTCGATGTCCAGCTTCATAGTCAGTGGGGTATCACAGAAAACATTGCTGGGACCCAGTGAAATGTTGTTTCCACTGAGGGTCAGTAGCAAGATGTTATGGATGGCAGGCAGTGCCGTTTCCTCACGGCTAAGAAATGTAACCCACACAGTCAAGGAGTCAGGTACCAGTGGGTAGGCGAACTCTAGCTGAAGCATGCAGCCCTGTGAAGGGCACTCTGGCAGGCCAACGACGTCTTGCTCGATTGCTGAATGAGGACTCCAGGTACGCACACTTGGTTCGCAAACCTGCTCCACATCAGGAGGGCCTATGGGATGAAATTACAAAGCAGTCACACACACACATAGACAACACAAAAACTTTAAAGAAGCTTATGCTGACCATTTTATATACAGCTACGGGTGATTTTTAAACACTCATGCAGACACATAATGATGAATTCAAATACACTATCGTACAGAAGCTTTTAACTATTTTAAGATAACCGAACAGGTAAATTTAAACAGGTTGACAGGTTTTTTAAAAATTGCATCAACAATCTTTTTGGTGTATCTGTAGTTCTTGCAACATCAAGGTTAAGGTGAAACTGAGAGTTCATTGTGAGTCCATCTGCAGAGGAAAGGCAGAGCTGAGGTGTGTACCTTCTGAGAGGGGCCCTGTGCAGGGTTCTCGCTTCAGCGCAGTCATTACAACCTCTAACAGTCACACTCCAGCCATATTTGGAGTCCACGCACAGCTAACTTGGATTATCCCGAGTGACGTACACTAACATTCATCAAGCACTTTTAGAAGCCAGCAAGCGGCAGACACTATGTTCTCCCTCAATTTCCTTTTGTGCATTTCCAAGCTGGCAACCAAAGAAGCCATTTGCTAACCTCATTTCTGGGCACCATGCAAAATTCCGGTGTTTAATCAAGTGAAGACTGAATATGGTTTCCAAGCCACATTATCTCAACACATTTATTATTGTACTGTAAGTGTGTGTGTGGCCAGTGTGGAGGTGAATTAAAGAAAAGAGAAAGAGAGTAAGAAATAGAGAGGAGAGGGAGAAAAACGGGAGGCTGGAAGAGAATGAACGAAGGTACTCCAAGAGCTTGGCTTTGCTCGGTTCATGTAATCCCGGCTTTCTGGGTAAATTTTCATTGAGTTTGCAAGGAAAGGAGCTGTAGCCACTGAAAATATTTTGTAATGTCAGCTGTTATGGTGGGCCCCACTCCTGCTCTGGCACAGGAATTATGTGGTCGAAGATTTAAGAGGAGAAGGAGTAGAGGTGCCATTGTGTAACCCAAGGTAGTGTAAACTGTTTGGTTTTTTTTTGTTTTGTTTTTAAAGCTGATTGGCAGAACCCTTGTTTGTTTTTTGTTTTCTTTTTAATAACATTGCTTTATTGCACATGATGTTTTGACACTGAAATTTTACACATTTCAAAAAAATGGTGCCATTTGAGATCAGTAACAAGGTTTTTTTAGGGGTAAAATAGGTTAACGCTCGTTATCCTTGTTTTCACATACATATATATATAGACTATATAATAGTCTATATAGACTATATAATATATATATATAAAATATATAAAAATTCCCCCCTCACCCCTGCAGGCGATCCATCCTTCAAGCTCGGGTCCTCGAAGTTGGTCTCTAGTGTTGTACGCCACATCCCCATTGAGTTCCTCATGAAGGTTCTCAGGGTACTATTGATCTTGTACAGGTCTAGGCATTCCAGGATCCATGTGTGCAGCATCAAGTGTCAAAGGCCTTCTTGTAATCAATCCAGGCAGAGCACAGGTTGGTCAGTCAGAACTGCAAGGTTCTGTCTTGCAGTCTCAGCTGATTGTTCGGTCTACCAGGAGCTGGTGTTTTGCACCTCTGGTATTCTTTCTGTGTCAATCCCTTTCTGTGCCCCGCTCATATATTGACCCATGTGCCTGTTCATCTTAGCCTCTATGATGCCTGACGTGAGATTCCATGTGGTACTGAGGCAGGTTATTGGTCGGTAGTTGGAGGGGACCGGTCCCCTTCTAGGGGTCCTTGAGGATCAGGACTGTCCGGCCTTCAGTTAGCCATTCTGGGTGTCTCTCGTCAACTAGCAGCTGGTTCATTTGTGCTGCCAGACGCTCGTGGAATGCAGTCAGCTTCTTCAGCCAGTAGGCGTGAACCATGTCAGGGCCTGGTGCTGTCCAACTCTTCATACTGGAGACCCTTTCTTGGATGTCTGCCACTATGATGGTTACTGGACCCTGTTCAGGGAGGTTGCTGTGGTCTGCCCTCAGATCCACGAGCCACTGAGCATTGCTGTTA